>APFE030118479.1:102653-152568 GCA_000404065.3 Pinus taeda
GATCACTAGTATTTACGAAAGAAGGAAAAGGACTAGGATTCCCAGAGGGGTTTCCTTGATTGGTAGACTCAATAAATGTTGTCATTGGTATCAACCTAAGATCTACTAAGGAGTATTTCCACAGGAAGGATGTTGTTCTGTGTCAATTAATTTTAGAAATTGAAACAAAATCTTTGCCTTTTCATTTTTGAAGAGTCAAGAAAAGGGCAAGTGATCGATGATCTTTTCAAATTTAAGGAGTCAGAAAAGATCGAAATGACCACTCATGATACTCTAGGAAAAAAGGAGCACCAAGTAAGCATGAACTTCAATATAAACCTCAACAAATAAATTTACCAAGGACTTGACGTACATGCAGACAATCTCCCTGAATGTTGTATTCAGTGTATCATGTTTACAGGGTGGCAGACTCAACTTCCTTTGGATAAAGGTTTGCAACCTATGAGGGTCTCCCTTTATATACTAAATGGTACGGGGAGCACAAGTCTATGCTAGCACTGTCTAATGCAAGAATGCATGACAACTGCTGAGCTTTATAGACGCCGGAACAAGTCTCTAGTCTAGGCCACTAAGTATAAGCGTTAATATTTCAAATGCCCCTTAGGTTAATTGAGGTAAATTTTAATGTTTATCTTCAATTATGTTTCAGTTTTGGGCTCAAAACGATGTCACCTGAACACCTATGATGCAACTATATGAGAAAATGAAATTTTTTTGTTTCAATGAAAGCTAGACTAATCAAGGGAAGAAACATAATCAATAATGCATCAAACAACATGCATCAAACGTCATGCCTTCCACTAGCTTTCACTTTCGTCTTCCAAATGCAATGCCAAAAGCAAACATGATTTTGACTTTTCACTATCCTAAATGCAACTTTTTTGAAAGAAAAATAATTTTACTTTACAAAGATGCACTTATATGAATTATGATTTTCTTTTCATTTTGAATGATTAGATGCACCTAATACAGTCTTTATCTTTCAAACACTGAAAAATGTTATCTATTTTCAATGATGAATCTCAAAAAATAGCTTTTCAATGCAACTAATCTAATGCATTTTCACGAAAAGAAAATTCCGAAATACAAGCTAAAACAAACGCAAAACTATGTTTTTAATGATTTCCATAGAAAACAACACTCAATCAATTAGCAAAACAAGCATCTCAATGACACCCACAAGTAGCAAGTGATGATCAATTGACTAGAAACCCTAAAACTCAATCAGATTTCACTTCAAAGCCAATGAGACAAATTTTGCAAATTAATCAAGACAATCAATCAAAAACACCATAGACACTCTAGAAAATCACTGATAGAGGAAACATAGACTGAAAACAAGAAGAAAAACCCTATTTTCTCTTATACTTTGGGATCATCGCGCTTGTTAGAGGAAAAACAACGATAATCACGATTGTAATTAAAACATCCGTGATGTCATCACAAATGTCAAGAGAAAACCGCGATGGGCGAGAAAAATGAAGAAAAAAATAAGAAGTCTTCAAGTCCAGATGCAAATCAATGTCCTCAAGCAATCATCAACAAGTGAAAATAGTTATAGAAAAGCAAACAAGCTAGAAAACTGACAATTGGTCAAACTCATCACAAATTCAAGGTGAAGGATTGAATGGAAAGGGTTACATCGTCCCCTGTGGAGTTTCCAGTTTGTTTTCTAGGTAAATCCTGTCTATGGACAGAGACGATCCCTCTAGCCCAATGAGTGGGTCTAGCAACCGAAGTGACAATCTACTAGACACTTTCCTAAGTTGCAATTGAAAAGAGAGACGAAGAGACTACCTCATTCTGATGCTATCTCCATCTCCTTTATTGAAGACCTTGAATCACTCGTGTCACAGGATCATTCTTGCTGCTCTCAATGTTTATGCACCTGCACAAGAGATTAAGACACAACAAGGCATGCAAATACAAATAACATATTAAAAAGTAACCTACTTAACTGATCAAGGAATGTTAAGCTTAATGATACATGATCATACACATTTAGGGAAAATGAAACAACAGTTGTATATTTTTAATAGAAAATAAGGGGAACCATACAACCAAGCCTTGATGTTGATAGGCTCTCCTTGAATGAATATCCAAGTCCAAGCTAAGCTCTCCAAGCACTCCTCCTCCAAGCTAAATGAGTAGCATATAGGCACAATCTTAGCATAAGGGTGCAAATAGACATAGACCAACCCAATCTCTGACCATTTCGGAATGGGAGACGATGAATATAGGCTGAGAAATGGAGTTAGGATCTCTCAAAAGATAGGAGTAGGCCCTGATATTAAGGAGATATCTCATAGGGATAAGACCAAGAGGCAAATTTGGGAGAATTCGACCTCATCTACGCCGAAAAACCTCCATCTCGTCACTCTGGAAGCTTCTAGATCATGAAGCTTCTCATCCTCTTTGGGAAAATTGCCTTTTCGGGATCATCGTAGGTATACAAGTGAAAAGAGCAATGCCATCACAGGTCAAGTATAATACAACAGGCAACCATTGTAGTTTTTAGCCTCATAAGAGCTATGATTCTCAGATTAGGGTTTAAGAGCTGTTTCCTTTTAGGGAAGCTCAAGGCATTTTCCAATCAATGTCTTAGGAAGAATCTGAGTTGCATATATGAATGAGTACACTACATAATGGTCATGTTTCAGGGACTTCGGGGTATATGACAGGGAAGTGCATGAGGTGTGACAAAATACTGTGTAACACAAGGCAACAAGGGATCAATAATAAAACCCAAAGGACTATAAATCTAAGGGAATAAAATTAAACCCTAGGGATTGATATTATAAACCCAAGGGATAAAATTTTTAAACCCAAGGTATATAAACCCTAAGATAAATATTATAAATGCTAAAATAAACATGGTTGAGCATGGTTAATTTTAATATTGACCATGATTGATTTTCATATCGAGACAATATTTGTTACAATGCGACATTGGACCATGGTTGACCATAAGAGATTTCCATATTGAGACAATATTTGTCACAATGTGACATTCAACCATGGTTGACCATGGTTGGATATGATTTACCATGGTTAGCCTTGATTACTATTATAAACCAAAGGGAATAATAAACCCAATAGAATAATATTAAACCCAAGGGACAAACATTATAAACCCAAGGTATATAAACCCTAAGATAAATGATAAAAACAATAAAATAAATATGCTTGAACATGTTTGAGTTTCGTATGGAGACAATCCTTATCACGATGTGACACTGGGCTATGGTTGACCATGGTTGATTTTCATATCAAGACCATCTTTGTCACAATGCGACATTCGACCATGGTTGATTTTCATATCAAGATAATCTTTGTCACAATGCAACGTTCGACCATGGTTGACCATGATTGTCCATGATTTTCTTATTGAGACAATTTTTGTCACAATGTGACATTCGTCCATGGTTGACCATGGCTGGCCATTATTGACCATGATTAAGCATGATCGATATTATAAACCCAAGGGATTAATGCTAAAACCCAAAGAGATTATAAATCAAAGGGAATAATATTAAACCCAAGGGACAAATATTAAAAACCCAAGGCATATAAACCTTAAGATATATTATAAACACATGGTTGACCATGGTTGATTTTCATAGTGGGACAATTATTATCAAAATGTGATGTTAGACCATGGTTGGCCATGGTTGATTTACATATCGAGACAATATTGATCACAATGCGACATTATACCATGGTTGATTTTCATATCGAGGTAATCTTTGTCAAAAAGTGACATTCGATGATGGAAACCCTGGTAGATTTTAATATCAAGAATTTTTTTGTCACAATGTGACATTCGAAACCATGGTTGATTTACATATCGAGACAATCTTTGTCACAATACGACATTGGATGGTTGACCATGGCTGGCCATGATTGATTTTCATATTGAGACAATCTTTGTCACAATGAGACATTCGAGCATGGTTGACCAATATTGACCATGGTTGGCCATGTTTCATTCTATAAACATGGTTGACCATGATTGTCCATGATTTTCATGTGGAGACAATTTTTTTCATTTTGTGATATTTGACCATGGTTTACCATGACTCGCTATGATTGACCATGTTTGATATTATAAACCCAAAGGAATAATAAAACCAAGGGATTAATACTATAAATGCAAGGGATTAATACTAAAACCCCAAGGGATTATGAACCCAAGGGGATAATATTAAACCCAAGGAACAAATATTATAAACCCAAGGTATATAAAACCTAAGACAAATATTATAAACATATGGTTGACCATGGTTTATTTTCATATTGAGACAATTCTTATCACATTGCAACGTTAGACCATGGTTGACCATGATTGTCCATGATTTTCATATGGAGACATTTTTTGTCATAATGTGATATTCGACCATGATTGACCATGACTCGCTATGATTAACCATGATTGATATTATAAACCCAAAGGAATAATAAACCCAAGGGATTAATATTATAAACTCAAGGGAATAATAAACCTAAGGGATTAATACTAAAACCCCAAGGGATTATGAACTGAAGGGGATAATATTCAACCCAAGGGAAAAATATTATAAACCCTAGGTATATAAACCCTAATAAATTTTTTATAAACACATGGTTGACCATGGTCGATTTTCATATTAAGACAATTCTTATGATAATGCAATATTAGACCATGGTTGATTTACGTATCGAGAAAATCTTTGTCATAATGCGACGTTAGACCATGGTTGATTTTCATACTGAGACAATCTTTATCACAGTGTGACACTAGACCATGGTTGAACATGGTTCCTTTTCATATCGAGACAATCTTTGTGACAATGTGACGTTGGACCATGGTTGACCATGGTTGATTTTCATATTGAGACAATCTTTGTTACAATGCGATGTTCGACCATGCCTGAACATGATTTTCCATGATTTTCATATGGAGACAATTTTTGTAACAATGCGAGATTCGACCATGGTTGACCATGTATAACTATGGTTGACTATGAATAACCATGATTGATATTATAATCCCAAGGGATTGATATTACACCGTTAAAATAAACATGGTTGACCATGGTTGACCATGTTTCATTCTATAAAACATGGTTGGCCATGATCAACCATGGCTAACCATGATTGTCCATGATTTTCATATGGAGACAATTTTTGTCACAATGCGACATTCGAGACCATGGTTGATTTACATATCAAGACAATATTTGTCACAATGTGATGTTGGACCCTGGTTGACCATGATTAATTTTCATATCGAGACAATCTTTGTCACAATGTGGCATTCGATCATGTTTGACAAAGATTTACCATGGTTTACCATGTTTCATTCTATAAAACATGGTTGACCATGCTTTTCATATTGAGACAATCTTTGTCACAATGTGACGTTGGCCCATAGTGGATCCTAATTAACCATGGTTGACCAAAATTGATTTTATAAAACATGGTTGACCTTGGTTGAATAATATTAAACCAAAGGGGCTAATATTATAAAGCCATGGTATATAAACCCTAAGATAAATATTATAAACACTAAAATAAACATGGTCGACCATGGCTGATTTTCATATTGAGACAATCCTTTTCACAATGTGATGTTGGACTATGGTTGACCATGCTTGAGCATGAGTGATTTTCAAATCAAGAGAATCTTTGTCACGATGTGACATTGGACCATGGATGACCATGGTTGATTCTCATATTGAGACAATATTTGTCGCACAACGACATTGAACCATGGTTGACCATGATTGAATTTATAAAACCTGGTAAACAATTATTGACCATGGTTGATATTAGAAAACCAAGGGAATAATAAACCCTATGGATTAATACTAAAAACCCAAGGGACTATAAACCTAAGGGAAAAATATTAAACCATAAGAATAGTTTTGTTTATAGGTACATCGTCGATTAATAATTCCAACAAATAGTTTTGTAGTTTTAGATCTATTATAATTTTATTTTTAGGCCAACATTGTTGGCTAAATGTTATTTTTTGTGGCACCTTATGGAGGAATAATCCCATTCAATGTACACTATTTTTCTTTAAGATTTTTATTAAATAATTTTTAATTTAATTACTACTTTGTTAGGGTAGACGTTAAAATCAAGATCTCTTTCTTGTGCAAACATAACATAAAAATCCTTGTGTTTCATTGTGCATTTATACTGCGTATTTGAATGATTATGATTTCCAGAGAAACCACAAGATAGTTGAAACTGATGTGACCCAGCCCACGCTTTCACGTAGCCTTAGTTATCCACCTGTTCGGGATTTATGACATTGGTGAATTTGGTTTGGTGTTTGGCGGTTGTTTTGTGGATATGGATATCATATAGTTTTATTGGAGTCTAGAAACATTTAATGGGCTCGTAAATACCAACCTATCGGTACCCAGCCTCGGGTTTTGTCCTCCCATTTGGTCTTTTACACAAAATGTTCATGCTTCCCGGTCATTTCATGGGTTATGCTCTGCTATGGAGACTTTGCGAGGGTTTCTGTCAAAATGTATGGTCTCGCTCTGGTGCTTATGGCTAACACTAGTTTTGGGCGTGGCTATAAATGAACGTCAGCCTTCCGAACTTGTCTGTGCTGTTGCCAATAGATTTTTCCTATAGAATGAACTTGTCTTGGTTCTAGAGGTGAGCTTGATCGAATTCTTTTTACACAGTGAGTTCTTCATTATTTTTGTCGTTTTGCTACTTTTTTGGTTTCGGAATATGGTCTCTTGGGCCAATGGTTATCCTTTGCTGTTGTTGATATTACCCTTTACTTCTGCTACGGTGCAAAATTCGTTTACCTTCAGGTTCCAATGTACACAGGTGACGGCACAATGGTTTTTCTCGGCTACAAACCAGGTAATTTGTCCCTCCGTGCCTTATACTTGCCCTCCTCTGGTGTAGTAACTAACCAACACCTGCTCCTCTTGTCTCAGGCTTTTTCTGGTTATCTGTGGCTCTGTTCCGTGAGGTTCTTGGTCCGGTCGTGCCCAGGTATGCTACGCTTTCCCTTACTGTTGGTTATGCTTCGATTCTGGTAACAATGTGCAAGGTATGCTAACTGTGACTCGTTTGATTTGTGTAGGTCAAGGGTTTGACCTGGATGTGAGGATTTAACATAGTTCGGTCTCCAAACTAGACAACCCTCTGCCGGTAGGCTCTGTCTTCTAAAGCTTGTCAATTTGCAGCTAGGGTTTCTTTTTGTCTTTGTAGGATTTGTCTCTCGCTGTCCTGTAGCTGTGTACAAACTGGTTCGTCCTCACAAATTAGGCTTGAGTCCGTTTTCGATTATGGTTCTGGTTTGGCTGTCTGTTGGGGTTGAGGGTTTTCCTTGATATCAAACCCTAGACTAGGGTTTGTCCGTTCTATCGGACGCTGGGCACTTGATTTATTTTGGACAAATGTAATGCTTAAGCTACATGGAACAACAACAATGTAAACATAAATTATCTGTCTTTGTTTATTTATGAAAGATGTGAAGATTTGTCCGAAATTACCTTTGTTGTAATTCGTTTTCTCTGGCACTCTGTTTCTGTATTATTCTTCCGGTCGACTCGCTGTGCATTACTCTCTTGGTTGTGAATTCAATTCGATTATCCGTTCACTCTGGTTGTGGATTTATGTGTGTATTCAATGTTGCTTTCTATTAAGAGAGGAAGAAAAAAATCACGACCTACAGTAGTAGGCCCGTACTCTTTCTGCTAATACTGAATTCAATTGTTCACTGAATAAAACATAATGGTACAACATGTAGGCAATGACACAGATGGACACTATGAAAAATGTTCGTTCTGTCTTTTTATTGCTTGAATCTGGAAAATGCTGAACCTTTTACATGTTTTCCATTTCTACATTTATACATCTTCATTTACAGTTAATGACACTGTTGTTATTTTTAGTTAAAGGCAATATAGTTGTATAACTATTAGTTCTCGGTTCTGTTTACATGACAAGATCTTCATTTAGAAATTTTTGTCTTTTCCTCTTTAAGTTGACAGAACAATTTCTAAGCTACTATTTATTAAGGTCAGACACATAACAACCCTAACCGACCAACTAATTTTTGACTAATACAACAATTAAAAGAAAAAAAAAAACAAAATCCTACCTCGTGCTCCGATAAACTAAACATGAAAGACAATCCAAATGCTAAATCAACTTTCCAACCTAGCAGAGACATCACCCGATCATGGTGCCCTAACTAGATGCTCCTGCATCAGAAACTCTTGGTCTCGTGTAGTGATTTCCATTTCCAACACAAAACATAATGTTGTTGAATCCTTATCACTGATTAGGTTTGGAAAAGAAAAGGTTGAGGGAAAAATGATTGCAAGAAAATATAAGGTGCAACAAAAACAATAATAATGTTGAATCCAAAATGCAAAACAAATTTAAAAAATACAAATTAATAGAAGGCCTTGTTGCTGAAACTCACATTAGAAAATCCCATTGAAGTAGAAATTTGGCATATGATTTTTTTTTTTTCTAAATACATCCCAAGCAAATTCTGCATATTTATTTGTTATATTACTGATCTCGCATATCATTGGAAGTGATATTAGTCGAGCCTGTGAAAAATTATATGGCCTTTAATAAGATGAAACGTTTAGAATATGAAAATGACGAGCATAATGCTTGGACCTCTGCATGGATTTCTTATTGTGTTATTCCAAATCAGATATTGAACGCTGTGAGAAAAGAGAGTTTCCTTGAAAGCCAATTGAGTTATACAAACATATAGTTGGCGATGTGACCATTGTAGAACCTTACCTTCGAGTTCTCGAAGCGGCCATAGTTCAAAGGCATGAAAGTGCATAAAGTGTAAAGCCAAAATATATATCTTGACCCTTACAGTGACTTGAGAATTGCCAACTTCTCGTAGTTCGTGATTGGGTGTGCATTCGCAATACACTTCATGATCTGATCATTTCTTGAATTAGGATCACCTTGATAGTTCAATGTGGAGGATAAGGTATTAAATATCATTTTCAAGAGTACAAAGTTTTCGCCCTTTTCACATGGATCCCTCTCAACAACCATCATGGTGGTACATTAGGTACATCTAATGGAGTAGGGAGCAAAGTTTAAATTTTAGCAGGCTTACGAAAGTTGTGGCATCTAAATTAGTACCTTTGGAGGATTCATAGTCGTTTTACTTTGCAGTGAGAAATATGTATCCATAAAATTATAGAAATTCTAGAAATGTAATTTAAATGGAGAACAAATATAATTTTTTTAAAGAAATGTACTGCAAGATTTTCATTAAATTAAAATGATGTATTACACGATTTTGATTAAATTCAAATGTTTTATTTACATATTATATAGTTTATTTTATTTTAAATATGGTAATAATTTGTTGAAATTGTAGAATGTGTAAAATCCAATTTTATTTATAAAAATTTTAATTATCTCAGATCACAGTCTAAACTTCTTGAACCCAACAAAGATGGAAAGATTTCCCTGGAAAACTTTAGATTGGCTTTAACGAGGAATGCGACTGATGTGATGAAGGAATCTAAGGTTCCTGATATTCTCAATTTGGCACTGCCAAAATCATTGACAGAAAATGAATTATTTTACCTCAGATCATAGTTTAAACTTCAAGAACCCAACAAAGATGGAAAGATTTCCTTGGAAAACTTTAGATTGGCTTTAAAGAGGAATGCGACTGCTGCGATGAAGGAATCTAAGGTTCATGATATTCTCAAATGGCACTGTCAAAATCATTGACAAAAAATGAATTATTTTACCTCAGATCACAATTTAAACTTTTTGAACCCAACAAAGATGGAAAGATTTACCGGGAAAAATTTAGATTGGCTTTAACGAGGAATACGACTAATGAGATGAAGGAACCTAAGATTCCTGATATTCTCAGATCAGAATTTAAACTTCTTGAACCCAAAAAAGATGGAAAGATTTCCCTGGAAAAGACTTATAATCTTAATAAAAAATTATACCACCCTAAAATCATAAAACAATTAAATTAACTCAACTCAGTGAGTTTAATTAGTAAATTGTTTCGTTTGGACAACCATTATCAAATATCCCCAAGGCCCGACTTAGAACTATGGACGGTTCACGCTCCTTGCCAAATATTTCAATGGCCCGGCTACGCTGGTTATTCTAAACCCAACCTCCGATTAGTGGCCCACTAGAGTTGATGGTCGAAGACTAGCTCTGTTCCCTTAGCACTTTGTGGTGCTGACTTCTGATTGACCACTGCTCCTTTAACATTTCACGATCTCGACCCAACTTCAAAATTTTGTTCAGGCTCAAGCAAATTCAAATTCGGGGGCCGCACAAATTAACACATTGCACCCATATGGCATGGATTCTAATATCGACATTGAGTCAATGAGTTGCAGGCCTTTAGGAAACGAGAGTCCACTTCATACTCATATCCTCCACTTTATTCCCTACAATATATCTAAATATTTGGCTTCGACTGATGGAATGGAACTGGAAGTATTGGATTCAAATGTCTTATTGTTGTTTATTCTTCCGATCAAGAAAGTAGAGACATCACTCAACAATCCCAATGACCATTAAAACAAGAAAGAGTGACTCTAATCATCAAGGACTCTTTGCCTTTACATCTCTTGGGACTTTGATCATCCCTCTGCATCTCTGGGGACTCTGATCGTCAGGGACTCTGATCATCTTTTCCTCTGCCACTCCTCTATCCAACGCTTCGATGCAATTTTATTTAAAATTTTTAAAAAATAACATATCATATTTTCCGTAGGTCACTTCATGTTCCATGGCTACATGTCCATAGATATGCTTCTTAGACGAAGCATATTCTCCCCACATTTAATCTCATATGTCCAATTTTTTATTATTATTAAAATAATCAACATCGGCTCTTCCACCCCAAGTTAAAAGAGGGGAGTCTTCCGCTAACTAACACAACCACATCAGTAAGTGTGGTTGATATACCCAAAAACATCATTTAACAAAAACTACATATTTATCATGTTTCCACTTCTTTGACTCTTTTTTAATTGAAACTTCATTATTTTTTATTTTTCCCCATGTTAAACCATCGCAATACAATAAAATCACACAACCTTACCATACATCTTTCATCAAATATATATTTTACCTATCAAATAACCTATTTAATTAAACTTATTCAACGCATTTAAGAGTATTGGAAACCCAACCATGCATGAGCTTCAAGCCAAAACCAATATCATTGTGGAAAGATGCTATAACTTTTCAACATGGAAACATCCAAATTTGTGGTATTTTCTACACTTGCCAACACATGTCATGGCACTAGTTAATTTGATGGATATATGTTGAAAACTATTCCTAGTTTAATAATTCCTTCCAGGGAAATCATGTTATATTATTTCCATAGGGTGGAGTTATTAATGTAGTAAAAGGTTGAAGCTTTATCATCAGTCTAGGAGAAAACACTTTATTCACAGAAACTGCATTCTCTGCGTACATCAATGGGGACACCAGAAAGCACCTTTTTTCACAGAAACTGCATTTTCTGCATACATCAATGGGGAACACCAATAGGGCCATATCTACCATTTTGGGATGTTCTCGACCTTGGAAATCTATTTTCAATGTCACTGTAAAATGATACTTTGTTGTTAAAAAAACCAGAATTTCTTTCTCTCCGACAACATTTTCTGGATTCAGTCTTACATCAATGTTTTGTTGATTTGTTAGAAACAATATATGTTCGTGATTTAGAATGAAATGAAAATTCCAACCTCTAGGTAAAATGAATCCTCCCAGTGTTATGATGAGCAAAAAAGATAAAAGTACCTGTGTTAGCTAAGATCAGATAAAAGTACCTGTGTTAGCTATAAGATCATTGTCTTAAAAATTCTTGCCATAAGACGAAACATGGACTACACCATCGGATGAACTGGGAAGATAACAAGAAATTGTCGAAAGACACTGCAAGGTAGGTATTGATGTATCTAGAAGGAGAAAATGTAGAGATTTATTTATTTATTATTATTATAATTTTTTTAATTTAATTTAATTTAATTTTTATTTAATTTTTTTTTTTTTACAGGACGAAAAAAGCATGATTGTATTTATATAAGATATATAAAAAAACATATATGTAGATTCACTTGATTGAAAATGTCCCATATAAATCTGGAGCAGCATAGACATGGAGCATATTCCAAAAATGGCAAGACATTGCCATGAAAACTGACAAAAACAGCGCTGATAACTTGCATCAAGATTTTCAAAAATCATAGGGGAAACATAAGAGGAAAAACATGCAGAATTAAAACAAGGAACATCATCATATGAAAAATGACCCATACGGAGGGAAATAGAAGGCAAAAAGAATATCCAAGAGAAACTGAGGATCAACAAAGGAAAGCTAGAACTCGGGAGGAGAGAAATCTTGAATGGAGAAAATTTCCCTTTCAGAAGAAACCTGCAAATACCAAGAACCTGGAAATGATTGAAGACCTTTCTTTGATAAAGTGTTTTCCTGCTGATTTTGGGCCCTGAAGATATGATGAATTGAACCACCCTCCATTCTATCCCAAAAAAATCTGATTCTATCTAACCATCCCACAAGATACCTGGAAATGATACTTTTCCTAGAGACAAAATCCACCATAGCTTTTGAGTCTCCAAAGATTGAGACACCCTGTAAATTTAGAAAGAGACAGAAGCTTAAAAGACCAGCGAGGGCCATTGCCTCAACTTTACTGTTGGAGCCTCTCCCCCGATTCCAGTGAATGAAAAATTGACTATTTTCATATGCTAAAATGTGAACTCCACAACTAAATGATCCATTCTGTTCAACTCCATCGAAGTATGCCCTTGGCAAAAAAGAATGCTCCTGGAAAAGCTCTTTACAAACCTGATTCTTTTGCTTGAGAGGTTTATGCGGGATTGCTTCAAAGAGAGAAACAATATTGAAGAAGATTTCTAAGAAAGGGGATCTATTTCCATTGAAAATATAATTGTTGCGCCACTTCCATATGCTCCAAAGGGTGATAATGAAAATTGATCTCCATGATTCCTTCTGCTCGCTGCACCAGAGAAACACTTCATTTAAAGAGTTATGAGACATATGCTGGACATCGAAGAAGTTCTCCAAAGATTGCCATAGCTGCTGAGATCTAATGCAATTTAGAAATAAGTGATAGTTGTTTTCCTCTGCTGACCTGCATATTGGACAAAAACCAAGACCCTGCCAACCTCGCTTCTTTAAGTTCTGCCAAGATAGATTTTTGTTATAGAAAGACAACCATGAGAAGAAAATCATTTTAGATGGGCATCCTGATTTCCAAAAAATGCAAGGGAAAGAAGGATAGAAGGAGACTGCTTTATACCAATCAAAATCTGATAAACGTCTTTTACACGGATAGAGTTCATCCCTTTCGAATATCTCCAAATGAGACAGTCAGACTCCGATGAGCGGAAGATGCCACAATTTCTGAGACGAGTCCTGATGAGATCCCATTGAAGAGCGATATCAACTGGAATCTCCAAACTTCCAGCTTCCTTCCAAAGAGGAATCGGACCCTGCCAGCCCGAGATTAAACTGTCCCAGAAAAAATACCTTTCCTGTGAAGAAAAATAAAGAAACATTCAGGTACGCTGATCTCCTCAGCACCGCTTAGAAACTGGTCTTTGCTAATGATGATCTTTTTGTCGGGTTGAAAATGCCAAATTAAATTCTTCAGGAAAAATCTTTCAATCTTACGAAGGCTTAACCAAATTGGAGAGTCGTAAGAGGAGCCAATTCTTCCTTCCCTGAACCAGAATGATAGATCCTTCCTGCCCAAGTACTTCTTCTGGATTATGTTACTCCAAGGCCCATCTTCATAGATCCCTCTCCACAAAGATTTGCATAAAAGGGCCTTTCCGAATGTCCGCAAGTCTAAAAGACCCCATCCTCCCATGCATTTCGGCAAAGAGATACTGGATAATTTTGAGAGATGATATTTCCTTTTTCCTGCTTGACCACCCCAGATAAAATTTGCAGTAAGCTTATTCATTGATTGAATTATGCTTGGAGGAAGAAAATACAAATGAGCCCAATAAACTGCAAGTTGATTTAGCACAGATTGCGCCAGGGTCACTCTGCCCGCCAGAGAAAGGCATCTATACTCCCAGACTGATATCTTCTTGTAGTATCTATTTGGAATCCATTGCCAGTCAGCCTTTGAGTATCCATTTTCTTTAATCTGAAAACCAAGATATTTAATTCCAAGACTGATGGATTGCGCTTTTATTCCAAAAAGAGCAGATAACCACTCAACTTCTTCCTGGCTGATGTCATTGTGGAAAATGACTGACTTTTCACTGTTTATCTGTAATCCTGTAGCCTTTTAGAAAATTTTAAGGATTTCATAAAAACATAACCATGTGAATATGCATAAAATTCCAAACATTATAAATCATCCACAAACAGATTATGAGAGATTGAAATGTTCCTGCAAATTTTCAGCAGACGACACCTATTTTCCTTGACGACCTTGTTGAAGTGGAGGCTGAGTGAGTTCATAGCTAAAATGAATAAAAGCGGAGATAGGGGCAGCCTTGGCGGAGGCCTCTGGACGCAAGGAAAAAAGAGGATGGAATCCTGTTTATGATGATCGCGTAATTCACCTTCTCAACGCAAGCCATTATCCAATTAATCATGCTAGCTCTTAAGCCAACCTTTGCTAGCAAGCACCTGATGAATCCCTAATCAAGGCAATCGTACGCCTTGCGGAGATCGATCTTGAGGATAAATGCATCACTTTTTTTGGAGTGAATGGCAAAAAGAACTTCTTGTGTGTTTGCAACCGCGTCTAGGATGTTTCTACCCTGCAAAAAGCCATGCTGGTCCTTTGTTAAGAATTTTGATAGAGTTCCTTTGATTATTTCTGCGATGATTTTCGCAATGATTTTGTAAGAGATGTTACACAGAGAAATCAGACAAAAGTCCATGAAGGACTCTGCATTTTCTTTTTTTGGAATGAGCGCTATATTAGTGGAGGAGGTTTTTTGATTGATGCTGCTTGACATCCTGGATCCTTCTACCATTCTTAATAGATCAGATTTTATGAGATCGAAAAAGTGAATAAAAAACTCTATCGTCCAACTGTCCGGCCCTGGGCATTTATCCCTTTTAAAAGATTTCATTGTTTCTAACAACTCCTCCTTAGTTACTTGCTAGAAAATTTGATCATTTGTATCTTCATCGAACATCTGAGGATACACTTCAATGCCCCACAAAATATCCTGAAATCTGCTGTCTTCACATCTTTTGTATTGATTTTCAAAGAATCTCAGTGCCTCGTTTGAAATTTCCTGTTGAGAATATAGGAAACCTCCTCTTCCATCACTTATTTTCCATATAGAATTCTTTTCACGCCTGGAGCTTGCAAATTTATGGAAAAATTTTATATTCTTGTCGCTTTCCTTTAGCCATAACGCCCTACTCTTCAACCTCCAGAAAGATTCCTCCTGTTCTAAGATTTTTATTTTCTTCTTTTGTAGTTCCTTTATGTGACATCTCAATTTGAAAGATAGTAGCTGAGAAGCCATAACTTCCGATGCTCTTTCTAGTTCCTTTTGGATTTTCCGGAGATCACTTCTGTTAGATTGCCTTTTCTTGAATTGCCACTCTTTTACTACCTTTTGGATGTATTCCATTTTGTCTCTGAATGTCATTAGAAACGGAAAAGGATTAGAAGACAACATCTCATTCCAGGCTTTTTTAATGAGGTCGCTAAAAGCTAGATCTTCTAGGAATGATCTGTTGAATTTGAATGAGTAACCTTTCCTGAAACCCTTTTCCTTCCAGCCTAACAAAATTGGTCTATGATCTGAAATGAAAACGTTCTCAATCGCTGAGAAAGGCATGCCCAGCATATCAATTAAACTAGCATGCATAATAAATCTATCAAGATGCTTGGCTATATAAGCTTTCTCGATTCTTCCATTTTCCCACGTTGGATGCATTTGGGGAGGGAGGATGTCAACATAATTCCTTCTCAGCAGCTCATTTTTTATTCTATCAGCAAGGGGATCCTTTTTCTTGTTGGTACCCCAAATTTCATCCATATTTAGTGTGACATTTAGGTCACCTGCAATCAATAAAAATTCAACATCAAAAATTTCAGAAGCAAAAAGTTTCTCCCAAAAAGGCAGTCTGTTCCTGTAGGGAGCATATACATTCAAAATTTTTATTGGATGTTTATGACCCCTCATTTGCGTTGAGATCAGAATCCCCGCCAGACAACTATATGTTTTTGCTTTGATCCAATCCGGATCCCACAGGATCGCCAAACCACCCGAAAGGCCATTAGCTTCCAAAGCAGAGATATGCCATGAGGGAAATATCTTCCTGAAATATGAGATTGTTACAGGAGAGGTGTGCATGGTTTCCTGGAGGGAAAATGTAGAGATTAAACTTTCATTACTAAGAAAGTAGACAATTTTAATAAACTACTGATTTTTATATTCCGGTTTCTGTGATCCATAATGAATTAAGCATAATAAACTACTGATTTAGTGATACTACTTGCTAGCTCCATATTGAGTGGAAGTAGAATGTTTAACGCTCATTTTTGCATGTGTGAAGAATCACATTAAAAAAAATCAATATAATCGGCCTGAATATAAATGATAAAACATCCGTGGAGTTTTTGAATTGAAATAGGTAGAGGACGCAGAATGGAATGGAATGAAAGCCCCCACTTAACATGTTGTAAAACAAGGACTACACAGTGGTTAGTACCTGTGGCTTAGCTTAAATATAACATAATTAAACTAAAAAACAATAAAGACAAAAAATTCATCACAAAAATAAACAACTAATAAAATGTTGTATTGTTGAATGTCATCGCCAAAAATTAAGAAATATAATTAACTAATATTGTTTATATTAATATATATACAATTTATATATATGTTTATTATATCTATATATATATATATATATATATTATTATATATATATATATATATATAATATATATATAAATATATATATATTTATGTGTTTATTTTAATATATATATTATAATATTAATTTTTTTAATATAGTTAATTAGTATATCTTAGATTGAAAATATGGAGAAAAACTAGAATTCATGAAAATGAAAATAATAAAAAATGGAAAAAAAAGTTAAATAAAAAGGAAATAAATAAAAAAGAAAAAATTAGTAACTAATATAAATGGAAGTTACTAGCGCATAATAAGACCTCAATCAATCACTTTACAAATAAAATAAATTTAAATAATAATAAAATAACAAAAATTTAATTCCTAATGTTAAATTATGAATAAGCGACATTTTTTTGGTCAAATACAAACTAATATATAAGTCAAAGCAAAACTGTGTGTGTAATACCATGAGTGCGGTAGGGATAGTAAAAAATAATTAAATTAAATTGATATTGTTGGGTTTGAAACTAAAACTGATTAAAAAAAATTAATATCATTTGTCAAATCGTGTATTAGAGGAAAAATATTCCTTCAGGATCAAATCTTGTCCATCTATTTAATAAAAAATCAAAATTCTCCAACCTCACTTCCAATATAGACCACACTTTGGGCGTAATTATTTAAATATATATAAATATAATATATTTTATTTATTTGAATTTGAATTTATTATTATTTATTATTATATGTTTTGATACAAATTATTTTATCTCAAATTTCAATAATTATCATTAGTTTTTTAGACTTCAAATTTCTAGGACCATTCTCATTATGTTCAAAACAAATTTCCGGATCTATATCACATTAAATATTTTATAATCGACGTTTTGAACCTACAACTGTGGTTCATCTTCAGGATGAAAAGATATATGAAAGAGTGATCAAACAAATTTCAATAAATAGGTAAAAGGAAGTTGGAAAAAAAGCCAACAATGACCCTAAAATTGTAAATCTAATCATTAATGAAAGAAAATATAAATTAAGTTATAAATTGTGATGATAGGAATAAATATTATAAAATAATAAAATAATGCATTAGTTATTATAATTTCTAAATTTCATAAAAATTTTGGATTATGATAAATATTTAATCATAAAATTATAAAAACACACACACACCACATATATATATCATTATCGTATCATCATTATATATTATATATATATATATATATATATATATATATATATATATATATATATATATATATATATATATAATGACGATTTAGAATGTTCAATGATAATTAATTGATTAAAATGTGTGAATGATATTTGATAAATGATTTATGTGATTCATTTAATGATGAAATAATTGTTAGAGTATGTAAAACTCCCATAAAGTTTTATGTATATATATATATTTTTTCTGTATCATATTATCATTGTATAAAATATACAAATATATATGTTTATATACAAGTATATTATAATGTATCAAATATTAATCTTGATTAATGGATTATAATGAGAGTAAAAATAGATGTCAGTAAATTCTTACGATGTTTATTATAATGGGGTTATACATTTATATAGTTAGATGAAATATTATAAATAAAATAAAATGATTAATGATGTGACAATTCTCAAAGGGTGGGGAGGGGAGGCTTGGGAGAGATTGATATGGATGACAGAGTGGGAATCCAATTCTCACTTAAAGTCCATATGTCATCCTGATTTAGGTTATTAGGGTGTTCGTTGATTTCTATGGCTTCTCTAAAGTTTTAGTGGAAGTAGTGATCAATTTTAGCTAGGATACGGGTGTTATCAATACAAATTTGATGTCGGGTTTTATCAGAATGTTTTGCCAATGCCGAAGTCTTAGAGCAATTATGTTTAATGTCAGCAAAATGATCCTGGATTCTAGTGTTGATGGATCTTCCAGTTTCACCTACATAAGGTTTACCACAAGAGCAAGGAATTAAATAAACACCTTTATGGAATTTAGGGTCAATGGGATCTTTTATAGAATTGAGGTTACTTCGAATGGTGTTTGGAGGCTTGAATGTGCTTAAACTATTATTCTTTTTTAGGATGCAGAATATTTTATCAGTGGTCCCTAAAATGCAAGGGCGGTTGACTTTACCCACAATGTTATCAAAATTTTTATTGTTCTTATGTTTTATGTCTGCTTTGTTTATAGCTTTAAAGGCCTGATGTTTGTTATACCCATTCTTTAAAAATAATTTTATATGATGTTCTTTTTCCATTTCTAAGTGTTCCTTGTTTGAGATTCTTAGAGCTCTGGTGTTCAAAGTATTAAGGACACCCATAGTTATTTAATGATTTTTTTCATACATTTTTATATTATTATTGCTCAAATTTCAATAATTATCCATTAGTTATTTAATGATTTTTTCATACATTTTATATAATAATAATAATAATTTTCAATATTAATTAAAATACCTTGTATAGGGTGTTTGATGGGAACATGTGGGAGGTAGAGTACTGTCGACCCACCATTGATTAATAGGATATAATGTGGCAATATGCTCCCCTGTGGATATTAATTTTCTCTCCTCCCCAGTTCAATTTGTCATGAGTATAATATGTGGTTTGATGACATTCTAATGCAAATTTTGGTACAATGTTAATTCCCCAACTCATATGGTGATGAGGCATATCTTTAGCTCACATTTATGGAGATCCATTCTTGGATTCACAATTATACTAAGAGGAGGAGGGGGTTGTGGTGTAGGGTGAATCAATATGATACATTTTTTACTTATTTATCATTCATAAAACATCAATATCATAAGTAGCCTACATGAAACACAAGATATACATGGAAACCCTTTCATGAGAAAAATACAAAACTTGTTTAAATGATAGTTCATATTAGCCACCAACTTACTATGACAATAATTTTTAGGAACCAACCTACATGGACACTAATAACCTCAATTTTTAAATTTATAGGCACCAACCTTAAAGAGACACTGATCCCCTCTAATTTCCAAGCACCAATATGTAGGAGAAACCAATCACCTCTATTGCTTTGTAGACACCAACCTACAAGAGACACCAATCCCATAATTGCTTTTATACTTCAATGGTCAGGGCTATAATCTACTCTATATTGTTCAAGTTGATCTAGATCTTGGGCAGGGGTGGGGGAGCAAGATATAGGAGACTTGAACATCAAGAGAGAAGAGAAAAAACACAATGTTCCCTTAAACAATTCTCAAATGCATTACTGAAAAAATGATTGAATACCTCCCAACATATGAATGAAAAGATAATTGTTTATTAAATGAGAGAATATTTTTTACTACATCGTGGTGGGTGAATCTGTCCTTTTGCATGGTGAGGCTCATTATTTATAGTATTTTCAATGCCTTATTGAGTTACACTATTCAACACCATGGGTAGATACCACTTTCTATTCGGATCAATCCTCCCCCCCATAGGAAGCAATGGTCTCCATTGCATCAAGTTCCCTCCTTAGAACCTTTTTTGAATATGAGCCAAAGAAGATAAAGGTTTTGTGTGGTTAACCCATAACCATGGGTTTGTCGATGACCCAAAACCAAGTTTCGTTGAAGGCAAGGGTTTTGTGTGGTTGACCCATAACTATGATGAATGAAAGTCCAAGGATATAGTTACCATGTAATGCTTGTGGGCCAAATTTGATACTGACAATGTATGGCCTAAAAAATGGACTTTGATGGCAAGGGTTTTGTGTGGTTGACTCATGACTTTGGTTTGTGGGTAACTCGTAACCGTAATGAACGAAGGTCCGAGTATAGAGATACCTTGTAATGCTTGTGGGCCAATTGCAATATTGACAGTGTATAACCTTGTAACTGGACTTCAATGGCAAGGGTTTTGTGTGGTTGACCCATAACCGCGAAGAAAGAAGGTATGAGGATAGAGATACCCAATGATTCTTGTGGGCCAACTGTGATACTGACAATATTTGTCCTAAAAAATGGATTTTAAAATAGTTCACTTGCAAGTATGCCAAGATAGAAATATGGTGGTTTATCTTTATAAATTTTCACTGTGTAAATGATCTTGACAAGGAGACTTGACCTTTGATTTTGTTGAGGTCTTAGGCATAGAAGGTAGCATTTCGCTCTCAGGATTGACCATTGCAAGAGGTGAATCAACTACAACAATCTGCAAACTCGGCATGATGTACTCCACTGACATTACAACTTCTTGTCCATAAACTAGTCTAAACTATGTCTATAAAATTAACTTTTTACAGGTAGTTATATATGCCCACAGAACAACTGGTATGCACACATCCCAATATTTCGATTTGCATTACAAATCTTTGTTAATGCATTCTCTAGGATCTTATTAAAGGCTTCCATTATTCAGTTTTCTTGAGGATGACACTACAAACTTTTCTGGTGATACATCTAGAATTATTCAAGAAAATAAGCAATGGTTTCGTTCAAGAAGTGTGAATCCCTATCGCTCATCAAAATTTTAGGGTAGCTAAACCGAGACAAAATATATTCAAAAATGAACTTCACAGTTGTAGCCATGCTAGAATTCTTCATGGGCTACGCCTCAGCCCACTCAATCAAGTATTCAGTCATTGTAATGACGTATCTCGCTCCTGTCTTCTTTCCTAGTGGCTGAATTGGTCCCACGAAGTCTATTTCCCACTTATCGAATGCCTTTAACAACACTTGTGGGTTCAGAGGCAATTCATCCCTTTGCGACAACCTCCTTGTTCTCTGACATACATCGCATGCCCTGCAATAATCCTTGGAATCCTTATGCATAGTTGGCCACCATAGCCCAGCTCATAATATCTTCTACGCAGTTTCTCTTCCTGCATAATGTCCTCTTGCAACTCCTCCATGTGCTTCAGCAAGGATACTTTGTCATTCATAGTCTGGGACATACCTACACAACACTTCATCCGATCCCATTTTATATAAGTGTCCTGCAATAATAGAAAAATCGGCAACCCTGACCACCAATTACTTCTTTTGCTATGTCGTATACCCTTCAGGAGCTGTAGCCGTATACAAGAATTGGATTATATTTTCAAAATGTTCGTTTACAACGTGCACAAAAAAGAGCTGCGCATCAGGAAACCCTTCATCCATATTTGTAGGCTCGTTACCATTATCAATCCGTGAGAGGTGATTTGGTCCAACATTTAAAGCGCCCTGGCTTCACAATTACTTCAAAGTCATATTATTGAAAGAGAAGCAACCATCTACAAATTTTCCTCCCCAACACAAGTTTGTTGACCACGTACTTCAAAGCATAATGGTCTGTGTACATTTTGAAGTGCGCACCCAACAAATAATGCTTGAACCTTTAGAGTGCATACACCCTTGCCAATCCTTCGCGCTTCGTAGTTGAATAATTCTTTTCTACCTTCGACAATTTCCTGCTCACAAATGGTATTGGATGGTTAATATCACCCGCGCTTGGTTGGGTTAGCACAACTCCTAAGGCTGTACAAGATGCTTCTACATGTACGTGGAATTCCTTCTTCCAGTTAGGGAACACTAAAATAGGCGTTATGACCATTTTTTCCTCTAAGACATCCAAACTCTTCTGGTAATCATCGTCCCAACAAAACGTTGCATCCTTCTTCAGTAATCTCTCCATGGGCATAGTGATCTGCGCATATGCTTTGATGAACTTCCTATAATATCTTGTGGGGTGCAATGTCATGCATAGTTGTTTTCCATTCCTCGGAGGCTCTAAGTTGATAATTATTGCAATTTTGGTAGGGTCTACCATCAACCCTTTCTTACAGACAACTGATGAGCACTAGTATTGTAGCAAGGATGCTGCAACTCCTGGGCTACCAACTTTACTTCATCAACCCGGGGTTCGTACAAACTTGGAGGTGACAGTGTTGTATACACAAATAGATGCAATGAGCCCACTCTTTGTCACTACTGAGATGGGCCGATAGATCACTAGGGTTTCTCAAACCAACCTTCTATTGATTAGAAGAAGTCTGATTACCAATTGAGAGAGGAGAATTTTACCCTAATTGAGAGAATTGAAATGCTACTTACTGCAGTAACGAAAGACTAAAAGAAATGCCTACAAAACACATAACTCATCTAAATATTTGCTAATATACCTTACTTTCAAAAGAATTCTAATTTTGACACATTCGAAGTCTTAACTAACCTAAGCATGAAGTTTGATCTAAACAAGCACTTAACTGCTGTGTGCATGAATGAATATAAATACTTTATCTTTTTATCTTTTTGTAAAAATGTAAATGCTAATCCTTCTTGGTTGCATGGTAGGTGAAATAGGTGTGGAGGGGGATGAGTGCAATGGTTTATATGGCTTGGGAGAAAAGCAGGGGTCTACTCCTAGCTTTAGTGATGTTTTTTTCACAATTCAGGCTCAAAACATGCCACTACAGGATTTCCTACAAGATGTCCTAATTCACCTACAATATCCTCTATTTTCCTACAGGAACAGGCCGAAAGAATAGGGAGTGGTTTGAAGGGTGGTATGGAGATTGGAGAAGGTCAATAAGGAGGAAATAGGGCAAGGGAGTGGTAGGCACTCATTCAGAACTCAAACCAAAGCTTTACAATGGCTAGATTTTCTCAAGAAGCATGGCAAGTTTTCCTTGTAAAACGAGAATCCAAATTGAGAACTTAATGGATTTTGGCGATCATGGATGGATATGGTTAGGCTGAGGTAGGTGATATGAGGACTTTCCGCAATGTAGAAACTCCTACAAAATACACATCATTTTTGGCATTTATCCATAAATTCATCTCAAAACAAGAAGGGTTACTAAAATAGAAGAAACATAATTTTCATCATTTATTTGCCAAGTTTATTCATGGAAATGCTTGAAACCATCATGAAAGAAACATGAAATTTAATGCAAGACTTAAGATATCAGAAATGTCAAATGCAACCTATCTTCTGAAACTGAAAGATGATGACCTAATTAGCAGAAAAACCCTAAATTACATAAGAAACCAAAATTTTGTCCTTTTTTTGGGTTGAATGGGAATTGCTCCTCAAGCCATGGTCCTAGGAAGGGAGGAATGATGTAAGATCCAACTGTTATCAAACCTTTTTGAATATTTTCTTATCCCTATAATGCTACTATTAATGTTATTCACAAATGGAACCAAAATAATCAAATCTACCAATACTTGCAATTTAACAACACTAAAATCAATTTAACAACTAATCTATGAGATAACCTAAGCATACAAGTACAGTAAGAGGAACCTCTACTGCTAGGGTTGGGCCCTAACTCAAGAGCTTCAACCCTCTGAGTCAACTCAACGTTGGATCAAGGGAATGCTGCTCATTTTCATTAACATATCAAAAAATACATAAGAATGTTTGGTCACAATCCTTCAACTCGAAAAATGCTTAGCTATCATGGAAAAAAATCATAATCCTAATGACGCTCTAGGACTATTTATTTATACAACTGAAGTTTCCAACAATTTCCTTAAATCTATGGAGGCTTGGCTACCAATATTGAGATTAACTAGTTCTTAACTATCACTGGCTTGGCTGCCAATGATCCTCATGACTCAATTGCTTGCAACTCTGAGCTGCTGTGATTTGATTGAGGGATATTTGAGCAAGTGAGGAGTTAAGGAGGGAGATCATATCTCCTTTAATCTCTCCTGCTTGTCTCATTCTATCTCCTGCATCCTAATTAGCCATAATTTTCTCCAAAAACCCGAAATAAATTCACATTAGATCACTAGACATGACATCTTACTTTTACTCAACTCATTAAGCAAAATATAATTAAAACATGTAAAGAATTATGAGAAGAGTTGATTTCAGTAAGTTGGAGGTGCATTAAGGTCCATATATTTTACCCATTGATGAGCCTCATCATCACCCCCTACTGAAAGTGTTGCTCATCCTCTGAGAAACTCAATCTATGTCCATGTCCTTCATTTCTTTGGTGGCTTCCTCGACATCCCATGCTTCTACTGTAGTCTCTTCGTCTTGTGAATAAAACCATGCATTCTTCTCTATCTCCTCCCACTGTTTTCTTTCTTCTTCTTCTTTTCTTCCTTCAAACATTCCTAAAAGAAATGTTGGACTGAGCCTCAAGCCAACCCAATTGACTTTGAGTTTTTGTAATGCTTGCTTATACATTGGGGTTCTATTTAGTGCCTCCCTCATTCTGTCAGGAGAATGATATTCTCTGATTTTTAGGCTGTAAGTTAAGGTGTTCCATCTCCTTTGGTAGGATTGCTGGCTGTCATCTCCTAGCAATCTTAACATGTCTTCAAAGTGTGTGACTTCTTGTTCTTGTACATCAAGGTACCTTGGTGCAAGCTTGGGCTCATTTGCACTGAGGTAATTGTGAGTGCTGATGACAACCATTGGGTTAGTTTGTTATGCTCTGATCATAAGGGGTTCTACCTCTTCTTTTGCCAATAACTTTTTCATCTCTGTAGCTCTTGCCTCCTCATGGTTCATCCAAGATGCCAAGGCCATTAATTGTAAGTCCCCTAGCTTTGGATTTGGGTCCCATACATTTAAATCTGTCAAAGCTAAATTGTGTAGGTAGAACTCAGATATCTTTGCTCTATCCTCCAGGGTGCTTTGATCAAAGAGGTCAATGAATTGTATGTAGTCTTGGAAAGACATAGTTCCTCTTTGTGCTAGTGTGTTTATCTGGAATTGTAGCCATTTATCCTTGAGGTATAAGGCATATGACTTTGCTGACATCCTACACTGGATTTCCTCCATGGATAAGCTGGCCCTAGTTGCCAATTGGCCTTCCTTTTCTTGTAGCTACTTCCTTAGCCATGTGTTCTCAACCTCTAACTTAGATTTCATTATTTCTTCTTTGTCTCTCATGCTACTTAGTTCTCTGCCCATTTCTTGAAATTTCTCTTCCATGTGGCCTACATCCTCTACCCATTTTGATTTAGCATTTTGCATCCACCTGTGTGTCCTTGCTCTCTCTTTTTCAAGTTCAAAGAATAGAGGAATGACAAACTTCTGTGGTATCACCCTACCTCTTTCAATGAAACTGTAGTAGGAGCTGAGGTTTGGCTATGGGCTAGGTTCCTTCAGTTCCTGGGCCTCTTCCTCTAATTCTTCTTGAGTAATTCCTTCCTGGTCTCTTTTTTGTGTTTCTTGTAGGTTTAACAAGGTTTCTTGCAGGATTTTCTTTGCTTCCTGTAGGTCTGACTGTGTCTCCTGTAGGATGCCTTTTCCTTTTGTTGAGGCTGACCCGGTGACAAGCCTCTTAACATAGGTGATTGGAAACTTGGGAGAAGCTTGTTTGGATGTTCCTTCTCCTTCCTTTTTCCCTTGAGGGACTGCTTTCTCTTTTGTTTTGGTGAGTCCTCTATGACAATTGGAGTTTTACTAGGGGTTTGAGGTCTCCCTTGTCTGATCCTAGTGCTCTTTCATGTCCTGAAGTAAAGTGGGGTTTGTCTTTGTCTCTTTCCCTTTGATTTGATAGGTGTAATTAGGGTAGTTAGAGTAGTTGTTGCCTCTTTCTATGTAGGCTCTGGAGACACTCTTGGTGGTTCTTCTTCTTCCCTGCTTTGTGTTGCATACTTCTATTCATCCTTCTTTCCTTCATCCTCTTTTACACTTCCTTTTTCATCCTCTTATTTTCCTCCTTTTTCCTCTTCTGTCTCTTCCTTTGTTTCTTCATTCTTCTCATCTGTTTCTTCTTTTATTTCCTCCTCTATTTCTTCGTCATTTTCCTCCTTTCTTTCTTCTTCCTTGAAATCCTCTGTTTCTTCTTCTCCCTCACTAGAAGTATGGATTCTGTCATACTCAATGGCTTGAATTGCTCCTTCTTCATACATATCTGCAAAGGTTGTCCATGAAATAGGGATTCTTAACTTGTGTACATCATCTTCAAGGATGAGTTTGATCAACCCATGATGGGCTAGTTGCTGATGTTTTCCATATTGCACCTTGATGCTCATGCCTATCATGGATCGTAACAGAAAATAGGGCATACTCAGTCTGTTATGAGGAGGTGTGTTCTCTCCAAATCTCAATTCTTGGAGGAGTCTGAAGTGGTATCCATAAACTAAACTGTATCTCCCTTCACACGAAATATATTTGATGATGTAGTAACTAACTTCATTCCAAGGGTATGGAATGATCTCCCTTCTAACCCCATTTTTTTCTTCAATTGGCTCTTCTCTTTCCAAACATAAACTTTTCTTTGCAAGGGTGTTATTAGGCTTGTCCTCTTTTCTCCATTGTAACCCTAGGGGGAGTGTATTTATCCTGCTTATAACCCCAGGGGTAATTCCTACTGATAAACCCTTCACTATAGCAGTGGCACTGGCTCTAGTGAGGGGTATGAGTGACAGGGCAAATTATCCAGCCACATCATCATCGTATCCTCTCATCCTCTCAAAGAACCCCATCCATTGATGCCTTGTAAAAATTTCCACCACAAGAGGATGATGGTGGATTCTTATTGTGTTGGTGGGTTATATTTTATTGAAACCTCATGTCATATTTCCCTGGTGATTTTTGAGGTTTGGGTTGATACAGTTCAAGACTTATGGTAGGTGAGGAAGTTTTGGACTTTAACTTTGATTGACATGCAATGAAATCTTTCTATCCTTATATGCACTGTGAATTCTTAATCAAATTGAGGATTTCTTCTTTTTAAATGGAAAATATAGAAGGTATGGAACCTACCTCACTTTGCTACGTTCTGGTGATGATAACCCTTGTTTTGATTTCCTTTAGTGTCCACTGATAACTCTGTAGGCTAATCTCCCTGTATCCTGTAGGTTTCTAGCTTGTTGTAGATGTTAACTGTTTCCTGTAGGTGCTATTTCAGGAATGCCGAGAGTAACCTCTTCATTTGATGAATCCTTGAAGTTGTCTCTACCTTTCTCATATGGGAGTCAATGTTTTATTTCTATTTATGGATGATCGTGTTGGATGGTGTGCTTGCTGGCCGAGTACGAGCACCTTCTTTTGGACCATTCGTCCCACTACCAGTCCATCATTTCACCCTGACTTGTAATCATCCGCCACTCTTATTTGCCGTAACTTAACCATTTTTGGATTCATTCCGCTTTTTCTTTTCATTTGACCTTGCCATGTGTGTAGTTGTCTAACCCTTTTCTTCTTGTTATCTGACCGAGGGTGACCAAGTTAACTAGCCACCTTTACTTATAAAATCAACTCTTGCATTATTCCTACAGTTTTTACATGTCGTACTTATGAGAGAGTATTGGTAAGATGACATACTTGTGGGTCCTTTGATTTGTTGATGATTCATGTTTGAGTGTGGTGCTAATTTGCTATTCTTTTCGAGCTGCATATTTTAATTGTATATTTCCTTTTTTGATGCCTTGTTCCTTTTGGTGATGTACAGGTGTTGGACCTTGTTGCTGCTGATCTTCTTGCTGATGCTGAGCTCTAGAGGAGATTTCTCATCCTTGTAGTCCTTGTGTTGAAGATGGCTACAGAATCTGTGGTCTCTTTTGTGGGATAGGCTGCTACAGGATTTTCTACAAGATGTCTACAAGATGTCCTGTAGTTGCCTTTCCCATAAAATCTCGCATTTTTCCTCAACTTTGAAGTAGAAGGGGTGTTGAAATGAGTGGAGAATGTGTTTATGAAATGGAAAGTGAGGGATGATGCTCTTGGTATGCCTCCTCTTTCCTTTTTCTCTCTTTTTTTTTAATATAATTTTTTCTTGAACTTGATTTCTTTGATGGATACAAGGGCGACATGGTTATGAAAGGTATTGGTTGTGGTGTGGTGAGGTAAATGGTTTTTTTTATTTCACATACAAACACACACATGTGTCACCACCTTGGGATGCTTTTCTTGTGGTTTTCAAGACCTCCTGTAATTTCTATAGGGAACACCTGTAGTATTATAGGGAATCCTGTAGAAAACACAGAATTGTTTGAAATGATATGGAGTGGAGTATAGATGGAAGACTAGGGGATAATGGAGGATATGAGATGGGTGAAGTCAAACATTTATTTTGTAGGTCTCGCTGTCCTCTACATGCTGTGATTATCTCCGTCTTGTAGACCTGCAAAACATAATTGTGATCTTTGTATCTTTGTATCTTTTTTTTTTTTTGAAAAACAACTAATCTGCCTCCAAGGAGGTTTTCATCCTAGTTCCCTACCATAGGTGCCTCAAAAGAGGTTTTCACCCAGAGATATTTTATTCTTATTATTTTGTTGAATACTCTTGGGTTGGCTCAAGAGGTTTTCAACCCAACAATTGTACTCAAGTGCCTCATGGAGGTTTTCACCTGAGTCTTTTTTTTCTTGTTTTCTTGTTCTTTTTTTTTCTTCAGGGACTTGGTGGTGTGGAAGTTGAGACTTGCTCGACCACCATCACTATCTTGCTGATGCTATTGACGAATTCCTGCTTTGATAAGGGATTTTTGTAGATTTTTAATCTATACCCATTGCCAAGCAAAGGGATCGCCTCTGCATCAATGGTTCTTATTTGAACAACATCATTATCATGACACCTTTCTATTGCATAAGGCCCTAACCATCTAGTCCTTAAATTGCCTTTTAAATCTTTGTATCGGGAATCATACAACAAAGCCAAATTGCCTTCTTGAAGCTGTTTGTCTTTTATATTCTTGTCATGCCATATTTTCCTTTGAACTTGAGACAATTGTGTGTGTAGGAGGGCTTGCATCCTAAATTCACCTAACCCATTCAACTGGAGAAATATTTATTTTTGTGCCCTTGTGATATCTAGATCCAGTTATGTTTCCATCCTTACGGTGTTGTATTCAAATTCAATGGACATAAGGGCTTTCTTCCCATAGGCTAGCTCATAAAGGGTGAAGCCAGTGGTGGTCTTCTAGGTGGTATTGTAGGCCCATGTGGCCTCAATTAATCTTTCTGCCCAATCTTTTGTGCTTCTGCTAATCACCTTGGTCAGAATGCCTTGCAATGCTCGGTTGGTTACTTCCAATTTCCCATTGGCTTGTGGGTGGTAAGGGGTGGATTTTCTGTGCTTGATCTTGTGCTGGCTTAATAGATTTTCAATCATGTGAGATGTAAATTGACTACCTTGATCAGTGACCAACTCTCTAGGGTACCCAAACTTATAAAAAACATTCTCCCTTAAGAATTCAACCACTTTTTCTTTTGTTTCTACTTTGATGCCTTTGGCTTCAACCCATTTTGTTAAGTAGTCAGTGCACACAATGATGTACTGCTTCTGTCTAGATGGAGGATCAATGGGCCCGATGAAATCCACGCCCCACTTGTCAAATGTCTCGAAAGTCACTTGAGGTTGCAGAGGCATCTCATCCCTTGGGGTAGGTTTCCCCATCCTTTGGTACTGATCACACTGGCTGGTATACCTCCTTACATCTTGGTGAAGAGTGGGCCAGTACTAACCAGCTTGTAGTACCTTGAATGCTATTCTTTTGGCTTCAAAGTGACCTCCACAAGGCCCATCATGACAGGCCAGAAGGATGCTGAAGACTTCCTTTTTGATAGTCATATTTCCAGACCTGCAACTTATGTAGGCATCGGTAGTGGCTAACCAAGGCCTCCCAAGGATGAGAGGATAACCATTAAATTTGGTCTTATGCTGGAGAACTAAGAAGTTTTCTGGGTATTCCCAAGAGTCACTGGAGACCATCACATCCTCAACAGTACCCTCAGGGGCTACTATGGATCGGTCTACAAGCTGCAAGACTGTCGTGGTCTCTCTTAATGATCCCTGGATATTCATCTTGAGAATAGTTTCCTTAGTCATTACATTGATGGAAGCCCCAAGATCAATCAAGGTATGGGGGGCAATGGTGCCATCAATGTGTACATCTACTACAAGTCTCATAGGGTCTAAATACTTTGGCAAATTACCTACCCCAGCATTAAGTCAGACAACTGTCCAATGACATTAATGGTAGGGGTGCCTTTTTTCACCTTCCTGGATGTTTGAAACACTTCTATTTAATTAGCTTGTTGTAAATGGGTACATCTTTAATAGCTTGGAGAAGTGGAATTTTGACACATAGATTTTTCAACTCACCCAGAAGTTCATTCTCTTCTGGAGTATGCTGGACTAGATGGGTTAATATTTCAGGAAAGGGTGGTGGATTTAATTTATGCATAATATCCTATCTTTCCTCCTCACTCTCCGTAGGTGGAGATGGAGGTTGGTTATCTAGGAGAACTCTCCAAGACCTAAGGTTGATTTCATGAATTTCCATAGCATAAGAAAGGTAGGATGTCTCTCCACTATAAACCTGTTATGTCTGTCTGTTGTTCAGGTTCGGGTTTGGTTGGGCAGGCATTTGAGATTGTTTAGGTGGAGTAGGGTGTAAAAGTTGTTGTTGAGATGGAGGTGAAGGAAATAAAGTTGGAGAGTTGTTGTATGGGGGCCTCCACCCCTGGGGTGGTGCATTCCACTGAGGTTGTGGAGGAGAATACATTGCCTGGTTGGTTGGCTGGGAATGGTATTGAGGTGCAAAATACCAGGGAGAAAGTGTAGACCAGAAGGGATGAGCAGGGGGACACCAAGAGGGAATGGATGTGTTTTGATTAGGGAGGCCCATGAGGCCTCCTTTGATTTTATGTAGTAGAGTTGTTCAGTCACCCCTTCAGTTCCTTGATACACAAATTTTAGTCCAGGCAGAGAAGGGTACTTGCTTGTGGAGTGGTTTTCCTCACAGACCGAGTATATTTCTATAAGGTTCAATGGAAATTAATTCCTAGGGTGCCTCCTTGTGCATCTAGGGAAGAATATGGCTAAATATCTCTCTACTTCCTCCCGCTTCCTCTTGATTTGCATAGTGTCCATATGTAGGGCAAGGGTTTACAACATTTCACTCTTAAAATCTTCCAACATGTTCCTAATTTCAATTTTTATAGATGCTTGGAAGAGGATGAGTTGGCCACTATTTGACTAACCATAACCCTTTTTCTAGCTACCCTAGAATGATTCTTAAAAACGACCTTAATGTCCTCATAGCGTAGCTGTTAGATGTCCCCTCCTGATAGAAGGTTTAGGTTTCTAGGAGATCTTCCATGATCCCCCTGAGAAGGACTAGCTTAAGTGACTTAGGATCAAGTGTGCACCTGGCCCTTTTAGAGCTGAATTGAAATCTTTCCTCATGTCCCAAGGTCATTCTAAAAATTTCCTCTTTGGTATCTTTGGACGTACAATAGTCCCTATACTTGTTGTTGAAAGCTTGCTGCATCTGAGCTCAGGTGGTGATAATATTCCCAGGTAAACCCATGAACCAGCGTAGGGATGCATCCTTGAGAGTGGATGAGAATAATTTCAAATTTTGATCATTAGAGGTGTAATCATAAGTTCTGCATATGACAACAAATTCAAAACAAAAAAGTATCTAGATCTTCTGAGGTTAGGCCATGGAAGTGAGGAAGAGAAGAGGGGATTATATTTTTCATCTTGGCATCCCCATTGGTTTCTCTGATGGGAAAATAACCATCAATTCTTTTTCTATCTCCCCTTTCATTTCTATTTTCAGCCATTATGTTAGTTGGAATGGTTTCTTCTTCTTCCCCTATAGGCTTTTCAAAAGTCTCTGGTTGTTTGCCTAAGGGGTCCTCTAATTCACAACCACCAAAGAAGAGGGAAGGTTGCTTGTTTGAAGTGGTGGGGGTATTTGTTAGAAATTTTTCTAAGTTATCCCTATTCCTATGAGGCATGAAAGGAGTGTTTTTGTTTTCTTTTTAAAGCTTTAAGACTGATTGCAAAATTAAAAAGACAAACTAAATTTAAACTAATTTCTGAATGGAATCAATTGTAGAATGGAAAGGAAAGAAAACCAACTTACAACTACTTTGCAGAATGGAACTAATAACATAATTAAAAGAGATAAGAAATGGAACAAATAAAGCAGAAATCACATCTAATCAAACACCTCTTGGGTAATGGTGCCAAAAAGTGATGAGCACTAGTATTGCAGCAAGGATGCTGCAACTCCTGGGATGCCAACTTTACTTCATCAACCTGGGGTTTGTACAAAATTGGACGTGACATTGTTGTATACAAAAATAGATGCAATGAATCCACTCTTTGTCACTACTGAGCTGGGCCGATAGACCACTAGAGTTTGTCAAACCAGACTACTATTGATTAGAAGAAGTCTGATTATCAATTGAGAGAGGAGAATTTTACCCTAATTGAGAGAATTGAAATGCTACTTACTGCAGCAATGAAAGACTAAAAGAAATTCCTACAAAACACATAACTCATCTAACTATTTTCTAATATACCTTGCTTTCAAAAGAATTCTAATTTTAACACGTGTGAATTCTTAACTAACCTAAGTATGAAGTTTGATTTAAACAAGCACTTAACTGTTGTGTGCATGAATGAATATACAAACTTTTTCTTTTTATCTTTTTGTAAAAATGTAAGTTCTAATCCTTATTGGTTGCATGGTAGGTGAGATAGGTGTGGAGGGGGATGAGTGAAATGGTTCAGATGGCTTGGGAGGCAAGCAGGGGTCTACTGCTAGCTTTAGTGATGTTTTTTTCACAATTCAGGCTCAAAACAGGCCACTACAAGTTTTCCTACAGGATGTCCTAGTTCACTTAAAGGATCCCCTGTTTTCCTATAGGAACATGATGAAAGCGTAGCTAGTGGTTTGAAGGGTGGTATGGAGCTTGGAGAAGGTGAGTAAGGAGGAAATAAGGCAAGGGAGTGGTAGGAACTCACTCATAACTCAAACCAAAGCTTTACGATGGTTGGATTTTATCAAGAAGCATGACAAGTTTTCCTTGTAAAACAAGAATCCAAATTGAGAACTTAGTGGCTTTTAGCGATCATAGGTGGATATGGTTAGGCTTAGGCTAGTGATATGAGGTCTTCCTGAAATGTAGAAACTCCTGCAACATACACATAATTGTTGGCATTTATCCATAAATTCATCTCAAAACAAGAAGGGTTACTAAAATAGAAGAAACAAAATTTTCATCATTTATTTGCCAAGTTTATTCATGGGAATGCTTGAAGCCATCATGAAAGAAACATGAAATTTAATGCAAGACTTAAATTCTCAGAAATTTAAAATGCAACCTATCTTCTGAAACTGAAAGATGATGACCTAATGAGTAGAAAAACCTTAAATTACATAAGAAACTAAAATTTTGTCCTTTTTTTTGGGCTGAATGGGAATTGTTCCTCAAGCCATGGTCCTAGGAAGGGAGGAATGAGGTAAGATCCACATGTTATCAACCTTTTTTGAATATTTTCTTATCCCTATAATGCTACTGTTAATGCTATTCACAAATGTAAAGAGGGTATGTCCTAAAAGACAAAAATAATAAAAAAGGTAAAAAAAGATGAAAAATATGAACCCCAAGAAAGTGTGCATGTCAAAATGCCACTACTATTTACTTTTTGTAGAAAATAAATGATTGTGTGTAGTTTGTAACCTATGCCACAATCCATGATAGTCAAAATGTTTAAACTTGGCTATTGCATGTTTTCAATTTCATGCTTATAGTTAGAGAATGAAAATCTGACCAAACAGTGTAATCATGGTAGATAATTAGATTAGGTAGAGTGAATAAAAGGAGCTCAACTGTTTAATATAAGCCCTTGGATGTAATAAGGTTAGACTTAGTTGGATTGCTATTGTAAAAGAAAAGAAAAATGTTTTGATAGGGGTTTGCCAACTTAAGTGCACCCTAATAAAGAGAAGTAAAAATGGTAGGATGAGTAGATGGGTAAGTAGTAGAAAGGTTGCGGAATTGTGCTGATTGTTAGACAAAGCATATTTATCACCCTCATCATGAAAATTCCAAGTATTAATGAGCAATTGGACATGAATCAAGTCCAAAATGAATCAAGTCCAAAAAGTCAATTGATTAATTTCCCTCACTCATTACACCTTTCACTTAACTAATTTCCAATGAAAAGTCTAAAGTACCCAAAATCTTAAGTCAAAGGGGCTCAGAGCATTTCTCCGACTTCTGGAGGGACCGGACCCTCGGACTGATGACTTATAGGTCCTAAGTACTAAAATTCCCCCCACAAACATTACCCCCCTTCACTCTCCCTCATTTTCCCAAACAAATCCCTTTTCCTAAGATAAAACACCATTTTACCTAAGGAAAGGCCATTACCCCCAAGTAAACCCCTTTTCCGAAAAAACCACAAAAATAGCACTTGGCCTAAGTTATAATGTGTTTATGAAAAAAAAATGAATTATAAATATACATTATACTTAGCACTAAATCCATTTTTTGCGATGTTCATATTAAATTTTAATTTTATTTATATATTAATTGCCGCAAAATAACCATTTCCCCTATGTATTTAATAAATCCCTTTAATATTAATACCCTGTCCCTGAAGTTTGAAATATAAACTTTATAACTACCCGAACCCGACAAAAGAATTAATCAATTGATCAGTGGTTGATTAATAATCAAACCCTCCACCAATAAAAACACCCCCAACACCTTAACTCTGCTTTAATCCATTATTTAAATAAAACCCGCCGTGCTTAATCACTGGCCGGGCCCCTCCATTTCCTTTCGTACGAACTCCCCACCCCGATCATCGTGCGATCAGCTCCCCGTTAATCCATCGGTGGTCATTCATATCGGGCAGCCTCCATCACCCGATATGGGCTGTTTTCTTTTGGGGCCCCGATGCTACATGGCGCCCGATGAGTGGCATCGGGTGACCTCCCCCCAAAACCATTCTAGCCACAAAAACGGTGTGACCAAACCCACTTACCGCCTCCTGCTAGATGACAAAAAATCACATCTCCCACTAAAAGCCAAACATAGCTTTCCCCCATGTGCTCGCCAACAGTTGACTTTGCGAATAAAACTAAAAAACTCATTATTTTTTGTTTTATCGTGAAAGAGCACTCCAGACCTCCATGCACATGATAGATTATGTTCAACTGCCAACCCATGTCTAACCGCCAACCTATAGAAGCCACTGAACTTCCAGCCGACCCTACAATTCAAATAGACCTCTTGTAACTGTGCACAGTCACCCATTGACTCGTCAGAGCAAAAAATTCCAGGTATTTATCCAAATACACCGAGAAACCTATCTCATTCCTAAACCTGTTACTCAATTGCTTGAAATTATTAAGGAATTAAGTAAAAGAATCGCCCTGTGACCCCGAATCTACTCTGAATTTGAACCAAATTGCCCTAATTTGACTGAAAACCCTTTTACCATTCTTAAATCCAAAAGAACTAAGAATGGCCGCTCTAGTTGCAATGGATTTCTGACCAATTACCACTCCCCATCTGGATTTAGACCATCTCCCTTTGGCAGACAAAGAATTCCAAATCAAGGACACCTCTGTCCATGAATCCCCATTGAAATTATGCTATTAGTACAAAGACCAATACCTAAACCATGCAGACAAAATAGGTCTTTGGAAGTCTAATTTACCCAAGTACCAATTCCCTCCAGTACATATCTTTCCTGAAATTGTCCATTATTGCCATACAAACTACAGTCCCAGCCAAAGAGCAGTGATGTCCCCTGACCATACTGTACTTTTTACTATCACTACTGAATCCATCAATGAAATGCTACAGTTGCAACTAGGACAAAATCTGACCCCCATTTCCATTGGAGACCTGCTAGACAAATTCCCCAAGATTACCCGTGCTAGACTTGCTGAAGTATTCCAGACCTTTATTGTGGAAGAGAAACATATATTAAATAATCCTCCCCCATATATGTGGACCATATTTTCTAAACTTGGCCAGGACATTGGGTCAATGATATCTAGTGTCTTAGGCTGTACTACCAGTGAGTATATTGATGAAATCATTCTAGCCTTCATGTCCATCTTCACTCCAGGACAACCCCTTGTCATCATGTATGATTATGCTAAATTCCTAGCAGATAAAATGCATGATCAATTATTAAGAATGAACAATGAAAGAGTATTCAAGTATTCCTCAATTCTGTACCACTTTTTCTTATATTATCAAGCTGATAAATTCCCACTTACTCTTCAAAAACTTGATACCAAAGGCAACCCTAGGTCAGTAGTCTTCTGGACTCCTCTGATCCACAAATTTGAATCACCATATCCATACACAGACTTCATAGATCTTTTTGTATATCCTCTAGTGACCATGCTACTAGGAAGTCCTCCTCCAAGGATCAACTCAGATATCAGGAGGATCCTACAACTTTCAAAACAACACAAAGTGGGAGATTGGTACCTATACCAAAATCACACTGAAATGAGGATCTATGGCTGTGAGTTAGCACAATACAAGTTACCCAGATACCTCCCAATGAGGTTATTTTCTCTGGAGTACTACAGACAGATAATCAACTCAGATGAGGTACATTTTGTGAAATCCAAAAAGAAGGCTCAACTTAGAATCAAAGATCAACTAGGCCCCTTTGTGTACAATAGTCGAGAAGCTGGAAGAAAAGAAGAAGAAATCCTCCAAAGGCTCAAACTGAAACAAGTTGTCTCCCTATATCCACCACAAAATCCCTGCGATAGAAAAATATGCAAATCAATTGGAATGGGTGGAGAATACTCTAGAAAATAGAGATAGCACTGAAGTTGCTGTTGAAAATGCATTAATTTATCTAGAGAGGAGGCTTGATGAAGGTTTTTTCACACAGGTGCCAAGAGAATCTCAAGCACAAAGAGAATCACAGGCACACAGTGAACAACAAGCAAAAGAAAGAACCCAGGTACAAGAAGAGTCAGAACGACGAGACTTAGCAGAAGAACTGTCTCAAACCAGACTGCCAAAGACCATCATGAGTACTCCCCCTATCGTGTAGACTCCTATAAATGAGGAGAAAAACCTCAAAAGAGACAGGGAGGAGGCTACTCCTTCAGGCAGAGCCATTTCACAAACATATGTCAAAAGGCAAAGGTTAAATCCTTCCTTCAAGCAAGCATTCACAGAAGAAACAGTTGGAGCCACAAGCACAGAAAGAGAAGGGAGCAGGCATGCTACTCCCTCTAGAGGAACACAAGAACCTTCCACATCACATGCTCAGATGTTGGAAAAACAACAAAGTGTGGAAGTGTCCTCATTAAGGATTCCAACTGAGCAAGACTGGGATATCAGAGAAAAGTACAAGGAAATAAAGGCCAGGAATGAAAGGTTAAAAGCCAAAAGCTATGCACAGTACCTCAAAATGGCTCCCACCAACCAAACAAGGCTTATGTCAGCATTTGATGTGAAAGAAGGAAAAATGCAGATGACTTTCCTGAAGCCCACCACTTAGCAACCTAGATCAACAACTGACTACCAGAAGACAGATTTTGAAGTGTTGGCAAAGGACATACATCCTATTGACCAGATTGAATTGCATAAATAGATAAGAGAGATGAGATATTCCACGTTGACAAGCAAAGCCATTGTAGCCGACCAGTTACAAAATTCATTGAATAATATATCAGCATAGTTTCAACTAGAAAAGGCCTCCTCACAGGCCAAGGATACCAGAATCAAGTCCTCGGAGGACTTAATCATAGAGTTGGGACATGATCCCAAAGATGTGAAAGCTACAGAAAGGTTAATTAAAAAGAAGAATGATGACATAGCTGCTTTGAAAAAGTAGCTCAAAATTCCACATCTTCATAATCCATAAACAATAGAAGTCTTAGAAACTTGGAAGGAACAAGAAGAGCTTATGGACTTGGTCCTTAAGCTAAATGATTAGTTGAAAGAAATAGAGAAAGAATTGGACATAATGATTCATTCCAAACAGAGTGAATTTCCCACTACCGCCACAACTGCCATTCCCACAGTAACAACTATAGTCCCTTCAACATTGGCAACCTCTTTAGCACCAAAAACTCCACCTACTACAACACTTCCAGTCACCACATAGTTTACAACTATAGGTACTTCACCAGAGAAAACAATAGAGTTAGTGGAAGCCATGGAGGAAATGTCCATCTAGGCAACAAAGCTTAAGAGACTTAAGGAAAAAGTGGCAAACTTAGAAACTAACTATCAACTTGCTCAAGTACATCAGAAAGAAGAAGCATAGAAGGCCCTAAGGATGGGTGATAAAATTAAGGTCCTAGAAAAGAATCTAACATTGTAAAATCCACTAGGACAAACTAAGGAGATGCTCTGGGCCAATATCATTGACTCTGTCAATAATATTTGGCCATCAATTCAAGTAATATTCGAGCAAACAGAACTGGTGAAAGTGGCCACCGAAGCAATACAAAAGGTAAAGGAAGACCTAGGAGACCAACCTGAGGAAGCTAATCAACTCATCCATTTCTTGAACAGAAAGAATAGGTATGAACTAGATGATTTTTGTGTGGAGGACAGAACATAAGCCATCCTTAAAATAAAAAAGGTTCTCTCTAAAAGAAACTTTATGCTTAACTTAGAGAAAAAGTACCATGACTTGCAGGTTGGTATTGACAGATTCATGGAAAAGCTTCAAATTTTGATAAGTAAAGGCCTTCCCAATCCCATGGTAATCAATGAAAAACTTATGACCCAAGTGGACTATATTGATAGACTAGAGAAATTTTCCAAAGAATAGGCAAGCACTTTAGGAGTCAAAGCATTGCTAACAGGGAAAGTATTATATGATACTTTAGAAAATCTATTCTTCCTAGAGCATGAAGTGAAGCATCTATTTGTCATCAAGCCAAATTTTACCAAATACACTAAAGCAGATGAGATATATAGAAGGATGCTCAAAGTAAAGTTGCCTGAAAATGAATGGTGGGTAACAATGACAGATTTACTATAAGTTACCACAATGAATCTGAAGGTAGGTGAAAGGATAGATAAACAAGGTCAAAGAGTAACAGGTTAAAGAATATCAATCAAAGGTTAAAGACAAATATGATTCCAATGTACACATATCAGCCAGCTTAAAAGGGCTCAAGTTCAACTGCAACAGCCAACATAACCACAATAAAAGGGACAACATGATGCAGTTTTCCATCTGTCTCTATCTTCATGCTTGAAGAAATTTTTATTTCCTAGATTAATTCTCATATTGTTTGAAGATATTTTGTAAGTAATTTTTGCATAAATACTTCACCCTTTGAAGTATTTAGTGTGGATTCAAAGACATTTCTATAGACATTTTCTTCTCAAGTTAAGGAGCTATTGTAATCAAGACTGAATTGGCTTGTTGGATCAAGGAATAAAGTAAAGACATTTCACAAGATTCTTGTGTAAAGCGGAAATCAAATAAGTATTCTCTCTCTCATGTGTATTATTGTTTTTCTATATGTTTAGTAAATAATCATATGTGTTTCTATGAAATCTGAATGTTAAACTAGGAATGATATTTCAGAATTGGCTTTAATGCTCTCTGTCTTGACTGTTTACGTTCTTAATGTTTTCTGCTAAACTATCTTAGTCTGGGAATTTCGAATTGCTCCCTTACTTCCGTAGTTTCCCCCCTAGGTCTATAGTAAAGGATTCTTAGTTGCCCTTTGCTCATGATCACTTCCTACTCTTCATCTTGATCCCGGTATAAGGATTCTTCATTGCCCTTTCACCTTGGTTAGGACTACCTCATCCATTGGAACCTGAAGTTTTTCCTTTTGCTTTGCTAGCCTACCTTGTGAACTCTTCCTTTAGTGATTGATCTGATCCAGTTAAACCATCCTTTTATTGACTCCATATCCCAATGGCTTGAAAGCCTTGCTCTGTCCATCTGTCCCTAGAATTTCCACCACCCAACCAAATTAAAAACCTTATGAGGACTAAGAACTAGCCTAAAATCCCACCAAAACAAAGTTAAATTATAAAGAGAGAGCCCTCTCTGGACTTAGGTTGGCTAGAACCCAAGTCTAAAAGATTAAGTTTGTGGTTACCTTGGATTATTCCTTCTTTTTATAACTTCTAGGGAAGACTTCTGAGCGATAACATAGTGGCGACCATACTGGGGATTCAAACCCTCAGTCTTAATAAACCTTTGAGAAATTTCAAATTTTTATTTCAAGCCTCTTGAAAGGTTTATTAGAAGTTATTTATAAAATTTTACAAAAAAATGAAACAATTAGAAAAAGCTTGAAATTTGGCTTCAAGGAGAACTCACTATACTAGGGCCAACCCTGATCCAAACCCTCCCCCAGTATTTGACAATCCTAACATGATTTCAAGAATATCCAAAAGACAAGAAAGTTCAACCAGTCCTATGCCTTCAATTAAAGTAGATTCCTACCTATATGAGTGGTTGTTTTAGAAGACCTCCCTTTTGATGAGTGTTTTTACCTTTCCCTATTTAGAACCAGGTCTGAAAGTGCACTTGATGACATAGTTCTAGATCTAGAATTTACCGCTGAACTTGAAGTCCAAAGGGAAAAATTTTCAATTGATCAATACATTCTAAATTCCCCTCAGTCATCCCTTACTACTGTTAGGATCCTTGGGCCATCTGAAATTGATTTAGCCTCCTTTAGTTCACCATTATTCCCTTCCATCTCAGAAGTTCAATCCTACGCCTTCAATTAAAGTAGATTCCTGCCAGATGAGTGGTTGCTTTTAGAAGAACTCCCTTTTGATGAGTATTTTGACCTTTCCCTATTTAGAACCAGGTCTAAGAGTGCAGTTGATGGCATAGTTCTAGATCCAGAATTTACCGCTGAACTTGAAGTCCAAAGGGAAAACTTGTTAATTGATCAATACATTCTAAATTCCCCTCGGTCATCCCTTGCTACTGTTAGGATCCTTGAGTTTCGTGAAACAGATTCAGCCTCCTTTAGTTCACCATTATTCCCTTCCATCTCTGAAGTTCATTCCTCACCTCCATTTATACCTTCACTTCCCTAGCAACCTATCATTACCCGTAAAACACCTATCATTCCCAGTTCTCCACTACCCATTGTATCATCTTCTAATACCAAAACTTCACTTCTTAGTCATGCCCAACTGAGAGCCATGGCAAGCATATATGCTCCTCTCGTGTTGCCTGCTCCACGAGGTGCCATGTGACATGACTACCAAAACAAAATCATCCAATTTGATGGCATAGGACACTATACAACACAACAACACAGAAAAAATATGACAGATCATTTTGAATTACATGAAATTGATATTGAAGATGTCCAAATGAGACTATTTGCTCAGACTTTAGCTAGGGATGTAAGAACATGGTTTAGATTTTTACTTGCTAACAACATAAACACTTTAGAAGTATTTTACCAGCAATTTTTGAATAGATGGGAAAATAAAAAGAACCCTCTACAGATCCTTTCAGAATATGAAAACATCAAGAGAGAGCCCTCTCTGGACTTAGGTCTAGAACCTGAGTCTAAAATATTAGGTTTGTGGGTACCTCAAATTATTCCTTCTTTTTGTAACTTCTAGGGAAGACTTCTGAGTGACAACACATGGGAATACTTGAAACCATCATGAAAGCAACATGAAATTTAATGCAAGACTTAAGATATCAGAAATGTTAAATGCAACCTATCTTCTAAAATAGAAAGATGATGACCTAATTAGCAGAAAAACCATAAATTTCATAAGAAACTAGAATTCGTCTTTTTTTGGGCTAAATGGGAATTGTTCCTCAAGCCATGGTCCCAGGAAGGGAGGAATGAGGTAAGATACACCTGTTATCAACCTTTTTTGAATATTTTCTCATCCCTATAATGCTACTGTTAAATCTATTCACAAATGGAAGAAAACTAATCAAATCTAACAATACTTGCAATTTAGCAACACCAAAATCAATTTAACAACTAATCTATGAGATAAACTAAGCATAGAAGTACAGTAAGAGGAACCTTTGCTGCTAGAGTTGGGCCCTAACCCAAGAGCTTCATCCCTCTGAGTCAACTCAGTGCTGGATCAAGGGAATGCTGCTCATTTTCATTAATATATCAAAAAATACATAACAATGTTTGGTCACAATCCTTCAACTCGAAAACTCCTTAGCTATCTTGCAAAAAAAATATGAATCCTAATGAGGCTTTATGCCTCTTTATTTATACAACTGAAGTTTCTAATAACTTCCTTAGATTCAGGGATGCTTGGCTCCCAATCTTGAGATTAACTGGTTCTTAACTGTCACTGGCTTGGCTTCCAATGATCTTCATGACTCGACTGCTTGCAACTCCGAGTTGGTGTGATTTGATTAAGGGATCTTTGAATGAGTGAGGAGTTAAGGAGGGAGATTATATCTCCTATAATCTCTCATGCTTGTCTCATTCGAGTTCCTGCATCCTAATTAGCCAAAATTTTCTCCAAAAACTTGTAATCAATGCACATTAGACCACTAGACATGACATCTTACTTTTACTCATCTCATTAAGCAAAATGTAATTAAAACATGTAAAGAATTATGAGAAGAGTTGATTTTAGTAGATGGAGGTGCATTAAGGTCCATATATTTTACCCATTGATGAGCCTCATCATCAACATGGCCCAAGAGTATCCCATATGGTACAAAGAATATGCATTTCTTTAGATTAAGGGATATCTGATACTTTCGACAAGTATCTAGCATGAAGCAGAGACTGGAAATATGCTTCTTTACTAACCCAAACACTGCCCAATCATCAAAGTAAACCTCCAAAAACTTATGAATAAATTCTTTGAAAATCGTGACTACTAGCCTAGAAAATATTACAGAGGCATTCTTAAGTCCAAAGGGCATAACTGTAAACTGAAAACAATGCCATTCTATAACGAAGGTGGTCTTACTCTGATCCTTCGAGATGATCTTGATCTGATGATACCTTGAGAACCCATCGGTAAACGAATAGGCTTCCTGACCTCCAAAATTCTCTAATACTTCATCTATGAATGGCATACGAAATGGATCATGGACACAAGAATCATTCAACTTTATTGAATCTACACAGATCTGATTTTCACCCTTCCTCTTCTTTTCTAGAAACACCATAGGACTAACCCAGTCCAATTCCTCGACAGGCTCAATAATCCCGCCTGTAAGCATCTTATCCAATTCTTCGCACACATTTTCCTTATGCTTAGGATTCAACTGGTATGGGTGTTGCTTCACTGGCTTCGCATCTAGCTTCAGAGTGATCTTCATGACACCCATATCACCTATTATTCCCTTTAGATTAGAGAAATTTGTGGGAAACAAGTCCTGATACTCCCGTAATAACTACGCGACTTTGTCCACTATGTCCTCATCCCAGTAATTGCTTATATTTGAGAACTTCGGTTGCACTTCCGATCCAATGTTCACTTGCTTAGTTTTAAAGGGCTTTGAGATGTTAGGGACTTACGCCTTAGGTCTTGCGACTTTGCGTTGTCCTTCTGACTCAAGAATACTAATGTTCCTAGGATCATCCTCACCTTCCTCTGTGGTCACATTGTAGCATTCCAGAGCATGGCGCAGCTGCGTACTCCAGTCTGGTTGTACTCACGTGATAGGTTCTTTAGGAATTCTGAATATTGTAGCTTTGATCTCCTGTAACACTTCGTTAATACACTCAACTCCATCCTCAAAATTGAAGTTTAAAAAAAAACTTTCCTTCAAAATATCCCACTCTACGGTTCCGTGTTGCATCTTTGTTTCTAAATACCAGTTCATTGGAATAGTATCCAAAGTGTGGTAGAATATGTGAATCCATTATGGCTATGGTTCTTCTCCCCATACTTTTGTCCATTGAGCTAGATGCTCTCACGGATAATCCTTTCCTGTATATTTTTTTTACAATTCGGGTATTGGCATAAACAAATTGTAGCTTCATCATCCATCGATATTCCGTCCGGTTTGAAAAGTTGTTCCTATGTGTGCCCCACCATCTGGTAGGCATGGCTCTCAGTGCGATGTCTATTGCCTAAAACTGATGTTCCTCTGGTACACCCCTTTCAAATTTCTCCAGAAATAAATTTACATCTTCTAAACCATCATAATACAGTAAGTTGCGTACCTCAGTGGATATACATCGAAGTGACTTAGTAAGATTTTTGCATCGTTAGAGTTGATACCTCATGAAATCTATTATGCTAGTGCTCGAGCCCCTCATATGAATATGAGTTGCAGGAGTTGTCCTTCTCCCAAGTAATTCACCCATCCACTATAGGGTTGATTCAATCCTTGTTCCGCGTAGTAAGCTTATAGATTTTCTTAATATCATCCTCCTCATAATAATCTCGAACTGGTTCAGTATATTGCGCAACCTCGACCGGATCTAATGAAATTATAACCCTTAGTTCCTTCTTCTCAAATGTCATGTTGCGCTTCTTGAGGTTGATGACTGCATTCATATCAAATGCTCAATGAATGCCAAGCAATGTCGGGTATGGATTACTGTCATCCACTATTTCGGTTACTTCAAAATTGGATATGGTGTGCGCCCCTTCAATATCGAGCCCTTCAATATCGACAGTTACCCCATGTAGGCACCCCATAGGAATAATAGTTTGTTGATTCATCATTCTCAGTTGGATCGGGGACCACTGTAGTGCTGGACTTCCTATTCTTTCCTAGGTTTTCTTCAGAAAAACATTTGCATCAGATCCCAAATCAAGGAATACCTGGTCCATTTCAAATTCTCCAATCTGGGTAGCCAATATTATCTTACGGCCAATCCTTTTCTTACCTTTGTCCACCTTATGCATTGCACGTTGTTCAGGTAGTGGCTTACCCTTGTTAGCGTAGTTATCTATCAACTCTTGCAGCCCCTCTACTTCTTTTTGATCCCGTAGGATCTTCATGCAAGCTTGTAAGAAAGATGTTAACAATGAAGGATTTGTTTCTTGTGCAGTACTGATTTGTGCAGGCTTCTTCATGAGTGTACTCTGAGCCCTTGTTGTAGAAGCTCTTGTGTTTGCAAAGCTCCTCTTTTCCTCCATAAATGTTTCCTTTTCCTTATTCAAATTGAATCCAACATCTTTGTCAGAAACCTTACGTACCCATACATTTTCCTCTGGTTGTCTCCCTTTATCCTCCCTAGTAGCTATACAGCTCCGCGTAGCGATATTAACACTAGGGCCATCTTCACGCGGTTCTGATCTCATCATTTGGAGGTTCTGAGTAGGCTGCTGGGTCTGGGTATTATTTTCTTGAATTTTTGCGATCAACACGAGACAATCTTCCATGACATGATTAAACTATTGACAATATTGACATGAGGGGTGCATTGTATTCTGATAATATCGCGCAAAGTGACCTAGTTCTCCACAATTGTACCAAATGATCTGGCCATGACCTCTCCCAGCTCCTCCCTCTCGTCCTCTTCCTCATCCCTAGAATCCTCTATGCATTACAGTTGCACCTTGATCCTGCTGAGGACGTGCCTCCATCTATACTCTATATGTTGGGGTTCTGTCCATTATTAATTCATAACTTTGACAATTGCGCTCATCATGACCTACAAATTTACATAAATTACAAAACAGTTGTTGGGGAGTTTGCATAAACTTCTGTAACAAATGAAAATTGTCTATTATACGTTTCCTTGTTATTTGGTAGATAGCACACCATGGTACCACACCTGTACTCGTCCCAACGATATTTTCTAGATTTAGGGGAACAAGACCCCCTCCAACTAGATAATTTTGATACACTGGGCAATGATCCTTGTCATGACCATGGCCTTTACATTTTAAACACTATACTTCCACATGGGTCTTATTCTGGACTTCTTTTCCCTTTTTGAGACTCTACAATTCCATATGCAGGCTAACCAATTGTGACTAAATCTGTTGCACTCCCAGATTTGTATCCTAAATAAGTGAGGCTTCCAACTTCATAGCAATATCCAGTGCCTCATCCTACATTCTAATATTCTGCTACAACAATGGAAATCTCAAATGAGGTAATAGTTAAGCAATATACCAATCCCTGTGTTGTTCAACTATGATTTGCAGGTTAACCTGTTGTAGTAGACATTTCAATCTTTGATCAAAATCCCACGCAGACTCATTCATATTTTGTTGGATTTATTTGACCTATGTTACTAACTGGGCTTGCGATTTATGCTTCTTGAATTCATTATTTAGCACATCCTTCATATCCTTCAGCGTCACAGCTGGATGAGTCGTACTATACTTAATATACTAGCTTAGCACCCTATCTTGTAATGCTGTGACTAGCTGCACTTTCTTCAAGTCATCATCTATTATCTGTTATGACTTCCACACAACATCTGCTACAAATCAAAATTGTTCAGGGTCTTCTGTCCCTAGACCCTTGAATATGGGCATCTTCATAATCTTCACCATATTGAATAGTGGAGGTGGAGATGGAGGTGGAGGTGTAGGTGTAGGTGTGTGAGGTGGAGGTGGTGGCGGAGGTGGGTAGTTGGATGCGGTATTCTTGTGATACCTTGATTTATCGTCTGCATCGCACCTTGAGGCATCCTCAAACTATTGCTTTCTTCATCACTATCAGACGCTCCCAACAAAGGACTCTACTCAGCACCTAAATCTAGGTCTCTTCTGAATGTCTTTCCACTTATGGTAGTTCTCGTCAAGTCTCAAATAAACATTAATTTAATGGCATAACCTGTTTCTATTAAAGACTCTTTCACCTTGGGCACACAATTCCAGGGCCCACACACTCAATTGCAGACTTACCAAGTTCTTTGCACACACAGCTGCAGGAGCCTTCCCCTTCTCCTAAGTACATAAAACAAACTTCTCTTACTTAGATCATTCACAGATTGGTTGCTTGACTTATCTCTCTTACGAATCTCTATGAATCCTTTTTATATCATCTTCTATTACAATACCATGGTCTGTGAACGATGGGTGGGTCACAAAAAAACTTAACTCATAATAAACTAAAGGGCTTTGACCTTCCTAAAGCCCCTTTGACTCCTATCGACCTTCACGTTCTGCTCCCGAAAGTGTGGAAAATTTACAATAATAACAAAAATTCTTAAAAAATTGACCCCAGGCGACCCTGTCCAAACAATATTTGATAGCTTAATTTATAAAACATAATTAAAATTATATCTTTCTAGCTATTCAGATCTATGTTTGGTCATTTAAACATTGGTCAAAGCATCTTGGACCTGTTGTATGCATCCTCCACTATTTTTGTGGGAAAAGGACGAGTCATAACTATAGTGTAGGATTTGGAACTATCCACACCTTTTTAGGCTTCATATCTAGAACTGTAACTCACATCCCCCCTTGTAGCAAAACCGATACATGAACTTGTGAAATATGCTGAAACTGTGCAACTATGTTGTGTAAATGTTTACACTCTTTGTAGAAATTTTGAATAATTTAACACATATTCAATGGAGATTATCCTGATCATGTACTATTGCGGAAAAAATACACAATACATAAGCTCCTCTACATTGATCATCAATATAGCAGCATCAATAACAATAAAACATCAAGAGCATTCACACATTAACACAGTATGTATCCCGGGGAAAGCATCTCGCTAAAAACCCCAACTATCTGTATATTAATGATTGAGTCATGTAACATTACACAGCATAATACTTCTCACAAGTATCTCCACCTCTGTTACACACACTACAGCTCAGATCTGAATCAATCACTGGGTCAAATCTCCTTCGCTGCTTGCCTGCCTCCGCTGCTCAATACCTGCTCAAGAACTGATGATAATTCCAAGGCAACCACATATTTACTTGGAAAAATCACGTGAGCACAAGCTACAATGTGGGCAAATACGTGAGCAAACTCATTGGCATACTCAATCCCTTGATTGTGCAAGATCTTATGCACAACTATAGTCACAACTGATAGCAATCTGATTCTCTTACACCTGTCCCTGCTGAACTGAACATGCACTGACATGCAACTGAGTTAACTGATGTATTCATTAGTTGTATTATGAGTTAATAACTTGTGAATTAATTAATAACTAATTCACCCAACTCATCTCTAGTCTATTTGCCAGTTAGACTAAATACAACCAGTTTAACAAAGCTAAACTGAACACAACTCCATCAACTCCACAATCAACTCCACCAAACTCAACTGATTGAGTTCTAACTGAAGTCATGCATGCAACAACTCAACTGACTCATAAGAAAAGCGTATTTCCTTCTGACAGCTGCATGTGCCACCTCTGTACTCAAACTGAAGTGCTCCAAGAGAATAAGATTAAGTTTATAGTCCAAATATTATTGTGAGATAATAATATTTGACTTTTCTATTTTTGACAGCCAGTCTAAAAATAGACTTGATCACTCACACTTTCATCAAAAAATTGAAGTCCATTTATTTTCCCAACTTGATCAATCATCCATAAACAACAACCTGCAATCCATAGACATAATCCATATGTCTAAAAATAGACATAGTCTAAAAATAGACTTGCGCCAAAAATAGCCTGCGGGCCCACTTAGTGAAGGCGACTATTTTCACTAAGCTCCATCATCTTGTTGCAATCTCAACACTCCCTCTCGACAAGATATGATTATCAGCAACCCCTATCCTACCTCGGTGGTACTCGAATTTGCTCCTTGTGAGAGCCTTCGTCAGAATATCAGCATCCTGATCCTCCGTTGGAATGTACGAAAGTAACATGATCCTCCGCTGCACACAATCTCTGATATGATGGTACTTGATGTCAATATGTTTAGATCTATCATGAAATACAGGATTAGCTGAGAGTTTAATGCAACTCTGGTTATCACAGTAAATCACAGTAGGATCCAAATGAGAACCGAACAAACCAACTAGGATCTTCCTCATCCATATAGCCTCGCATGCAGCCAAACTTACTGCCATATACTCGGCCTCCGCTGAACTGAGTGCCACGGATCTCTGTTTCCTGCTATACCAAGAAATTGCTGTCGATCCAATACTGAAGACCCCTCCTGATGTGCTCTTTCTTTCCGTTGGGCTCCCCCAATCTGCATCCGTGAAGCCACACAGCTTCACCTCATCCTCCTGTCTGTACCACAAACCATATCCCGATGTGCCTCTGAAGTAGCGCAATACATGCTTGCCCGCCTTCCAGAAGAGCTTGGTAGGCTTAACCATAGCTTGTGAAAGCTGGTTAACTGCATAGCATATATCAGGTCGTGTATTGACCAAATACATCAGCGACCCCACCAACTGTCGATAAACAGTGGCATCCACTTCTTCTCCC
>APFE030118480.1:0-16875 GCA_000404065.3 Pinus taeda
TTTCAAACAGAAACTTAGAAGGGTCAATCCTATGCTCCTCCCTTTAATTGAGAAAGAAGTTAAAAGGATGCATGAAGCCGGAATTATTGCACCCAACAAATTCTCATAATGGGTTTCAAATTTGGTACCCACTAGAAAGAAAACATGAGAGATTAGGTTGTGTGTCGATTTGAGAAATTTGAATAAAGTCTCTTTAAAGGATAATTACCCCTTACCCAAAAAGGATCACATTCTGCAAAGGGTAGTGGGTGCTTCAAGGATCTCACTATTAGATGGATTCTCAGGTTTCAATCAGATCCTAATGCACCCTGATGATCAAGACAAAACTGCCTTCACAACCCCTTGGGGAACCTTCAAATATGTAAAAATGCCATTTGGACTCAAGAACGCAGGAGCAACTTTTCAAAGAGCCATGGATATAGCTTTTGCTAAAGAAATCCATGATTTTCTAGTCATTTACCTAGATGACCTTACAGCATTCTCCAAATTAGATCAAGAACACTTAGATCACCTCAGACAAGTATTTCTAATTTGCAGGAAATATGGCATATCATTAAATCCAAACAAATCATTGTTTGGCCTAGAAGAAGGAAAATTATTGGGCCATATCATCTACAAAGAAGGCATTAGAATTGATCCGGACAGAATACAAGCTATTCTGAAAGTTCCTCACCCTAGAAACATCAAAGAACTACAAGCTTTTTTGGGAAAGATCAATTTTCGAAGAAGATTCATACCAAATTTGGCCGAGCTGATAAGATTGCTGAACAACATGCTCAAAAAGGATTCCAAGGTCAAGTGGACAATAGAAGCTAAACAAGCCTTTGAAGAAATCAAAAAAGCTTTGACTCAAACACCAATCCTTACAAGCCTGAATTTTGACAAAGACTTTATCATATTCTCATTTGCATCAGAACATACAATCGTTGTTGTTTTGCTTCAAAAAGATAACCAAGGATGTGAGAAACCCATAGCCTTTTTTAGCAAAGCACTTAGAAATGCTCCACTCAAATATCAAATCATGGAGAAACAAGAATATGCGCTTGTAAAAGCCATTAAGGACTTTAGAGTTTACATCTTATACTCTCATGTGATTGCTTATGTGCCCAACACTGTTGTTAAAGACATCCTAACCCAAGAGGGAATTGAAGGCAAAAGGGGCAAATGGATAGCTACCATACTAGAATATGACATTGAAATCAAACCAACCAAGCTGATAAAAGGACAAGGATTAGCCAAACTTATGATTGAAACCAACTTTCAAGCCCTTAACATAAATCAACTGAATAATGAGCAGGAGATGGCGACTCCACAGATCAATCAAGCCTTTTTACAATCACCCTGGTATGCTGACATATGTTTTGTATTATTAAATCTGCAAGCTCCTCCAGGATTATCCAAAACTAAGAAAAGATTTTTGAAAATGCAAGCTTCTAAATTCTGTGTTTTAGATCGGGCTCTCTTTTGGAAAAATCATGAAGGTGTTTTATTAAGTTGTCTAATCAAAGAAGAAACTGACAAAATACTTAAAGAGTTTCATGCAGGGGATTGTGGTGGACATTTATATTGGAAATCAACTGTTGACAAAATCCTAAGGGCTGGATTTTATTGGCCCACCCTATTTGCTGATGTAAAGAAATATATAACTACTTGCCACAAATGCCAAATCTTTGAAGGCAAGAAAAAGTTGTTGCCTCTACCCCTCAAGCCCATTTCCACTGAAATACCATTTCAACAATGGGGTTTAGACTTCATTGGAGAAATCCACCCTTCATCCTCTGGCCAACACAAATGGATCCTTACTGCCACAGAATAATTTACCAAGTGGATAGAAGCCATTCCCTATAGGCAAGCCAATGACTCAATAATCATGCCATTTTTAGAGACTAACATCTTGTCTAGGTTTGGCTATCTTGAGAAGATTATAACAGACAATGTTGTTGCTTTTAAGTCCAAGAAAATGATCAGTTTTTGCCATAAATACCACATTACTTTAGGTCATTCCACAGCCTATTACCCTCAAGGTAATGGTCTAGCTGAATCATCTAATAAAAGCCTAATCAACATCATTAAGAAAGTCTTGGAGGAGAATAAGAAAAACTGGCATAAAAAGCTTGTCAATGCACTATGGGCAGACAGAATGAATACTAAGAGATCCATTGGCACAAGTCCCTATGAGCCAGTTTATGGTATGGAGGAAGTATTCCCTTCTTCTTTGGGAATCCCAGTGATAAAGTTGCTGCAAGAAATACAGGCAGAGCCTAATGATATTCAAAGAAGGATTAATCAAACAATTCATTTACAAAAAACTAGAGAGGAGGATTTCTACATTGGAGACAAAGTTTTGAAGTGGGATTCCAGAAGAGAAGATAGGGGAAAACATTGAAATTTTGATTTCTTGTGGAAAGGACCTTATACTATTCAGGCAGCACAAGGAAACAACACCTACTTTTTGAAAATCCTGGATAATATAGAGGCAGATGATGGGCCAGTAAATGGCCGAATGCTGAAGCACTATTTTGATCCAGTTTGATGAAAATATCAGCATTGTAATTTTTACATAAGAGTGTTCACTTTCTGCAATATATTACAGCAATAATATAGAAACGAATATGCAGCAAATTTTGGGGAAAAGTCAGGGATTTGCCCCACCTTTTTGTGTCACCTTTAAGTCCATCAGAAATTGAAAAAAGGACACATGGGAACTGTAAATATGAGAACAAAAAGTATACAAAATAGAAATGCAAATAGCTGAATAAGATCATCGGGAGATAGACATATTCTACAAGGTACTGTGTACAGTTTGGCTACAGCAAAGGAAAATTTCAGAATGCAACAGGAGGTGTACATAAGGCTATCTGACCTGTTGTTCTTGACTTTTCACCAGGAAAAGCCATCCCCAAGTGGAGCCACTATTAGGTTCCTATGCCAATAGGTTTCATTTTTCATGATTGACTGGAGAAGTGCCAAATATGTTCATCCTTTCCATGTTGCAAAGGTTCCATATTTTGAAGAATTTCACTATGTACAGTTGCTTGACTCTTATCATAGTTCATGATTGGCCGAACAGCTTAATCTTGGCCAGGTTCATATTTCAATTTACTTGTCTTAGAATAGAGAATAAAGGTCTATCCAAAGAGTTCAAGCTTGGCAAATCAGTAAATAGGTAGAGAAGAAAAGGAGCCCAACCGCTTAATCTGGGCCCTTGGAAGAGATAAGGGTAGACTTAGATAGGAGGGCAGCTAAAAGAAAAGAAGAGAATCAGGGTTTGCTAGTTCAAATGCACCCAAGGAAAATGAAGAAAAAATGTTAGGTGTAATAGGACGGGTAAGTAGTTTTGATGTTGCAGAAGCAGTGCATGAGTGATTTCTTTACCCAAATATAATTCATCTTTTATGGATATTATGAATGCCATGGCAAAGTGTGGTGACAAATCAGATCTTTCATGTCTAACTTCCCTTCATTCCTCTCACAACACTCATTTACTAACATCCCACTAGGATATTGAGATCTGCTCAAAGTCCCTAGACCACTCCATTTCAGGTGAAAGTTTCAGCAAAATGTTGTTCTCTCAATGAGCTAAGAAGCCACATTTCTTGTGTAAAATATTTATTTTCTCCTAAGCCTAAACTATTCAACTCTGCTACTAAAAACCCTCTCATTTCCCTAAGCCTAAGTTCCTACCCCTACAACTTAGTGCTCTCCCTTCATAAAGCCATATTAACATGTTAACTCTATTATATAATTCCTATGTAAATGTTTTCCCTGCCCCTATTATATAAATAACATTAAAACCCAAAAAATTATAAATATCCCTCCCCGGGCCTAATAGGTCATATACTATGGTTCACGAGAATTATTGGTTCATTTGGAACCACATAATAGCCCTCTGCGCATAAAATGTCGGGTTTCATTTAACATTGGTTAAATGAATAACCATACCCCAAAAACCCCGCTAACCAAAGTTTTAACCCCGAAAACATATTAAACGTTGATTCAAGTGGTGGGTCCCTGTGCCATAGCCGCCCGCCAGCTTTAATCGCCACCAGTCATCCGATCATCGTCTACAGATCGGACGACCCACATGGATATCGGACCCCCCCCCCCCACCCGCCTACCAAACAATAGCGTCCGGGGGATGGGCGGTATTTCCGCCGTACGAGAGACGCATGTCAGCTTCCCGGCGTGATCGGAGCCCCCACCCTCCAAAACCACCATGGCCCAAAGGCAGTGCGAGGAATACCGCTTATCGCCCCGCTGCCTCCCTGCTGACGTCACCCTTGCGTCATCAACTGACGTCGTACCCATGTCAGCGCCATGTCACCTGCTTACGTCACCACCTCACCTCCCTGTTACCCGCCACGTCATCTTCCGTACCCCGCTACACGAAAAAATTACGTCATGCTGACGTCATCCGACAAAAACGCGCCAAAGCCCACCAAAGTAAAATATTTTTTTAAAAAGGCATAAGAGAGTCATTTTCGTTCATTTTTTTTATTTGCGCTGTGCGATCTGTGCATGCAATTTGTCGACCAAAGCAGTTTTTTGACTCCACAGTCCGCCACCCAGCTAAATTAAACCTGCAAACTGGTCGTCCGGCTCAGTCTGCCACCTGCATTTCACACAGGAAGTCCGTTAAAACAAGTATTTACCTACATTTTCTCCTGAACCCTGTGTTTTTCAGTTTCTTCTACAAATTCTCTGAAGAACGCCCAATTTTAAGTTTTAATCATCAAAATACCTGCAAACAGGTAAACCATTACCACTGTGTTGCCCAATTTTTACCAAAATTCCTACAAACTCTGTCTTCCTCTGCAAATTTCTCCCACTGAGCTGAAGTTGAGTTCACTCTGGTTGACATTTCCAAAGGAAAGGGCCCTGAACTATTTTTTTCCGCTCTTACCAAAAATAAACTCTACAAACTTTGTTTTTACCGCAAATTTTACCCAGTGAGGCAAATTCAAGTTAACTTCAATCCACATTTTTTTGAGAAAATCCCCAGACCCAGTGTTTCATTTCCTGTTGCTGTAAAGACCCAAGCTCCAAGTTGAAAATTCACAAAATCATCTGAAAATGGAGACTCCAGTGTCCCTAAATGTTACTCCTCTCAATGCACCCCACAAGGAATTGGAATGGTTGCCATTAGCTGATAGAGATTATCAAATCCAAGACTTAGTTGGTGACAAAAACAATCTCCAAGCATTCTGTGAACTCAGGAATAGTTACCTAAGAAAAAATGATTTCTATGGGATATGGGAATCAAATTTACCCATGTACTACCTCCGCTCTTTCGATGTTTTCCCTGAGATAATTCACCTCCGTTGTGAAAACTATGAACCAACCCAAAGGGCAGTCAAAACTCCATCTAGAACTACCCTCTTTCATATAACTCCTGACTCCATAAATCAAATGCTAAACTCCAAACCAACTCAGCTTATGTTTCCTCTTACTATGAAATTCTTGCTTGATGAAGGTCCAAAACTCCCCAGCTCAGAGATAACTCAAATTGCCCAAGTATTTATGAAACCAAATTGTCAGCCCACAGAGCCACCTCCTTTTCACTATGCATGGTTCAATGAAGTGGGTAAATTACTTGTTGATATGATATCTTATAGTCTGGGGTTCAAGACAAGTGAATATGTTAATGAAACTACACTAGTCTTATTATCCATATTCACTCCAGGGAAGCCCCCTACTGTCAAATACAACTATGCTAAATTCATTGCCAACAAGATCCACTACCAGCTCTTGAATATAGATAGGGAGGGAGTCTTCAAGTACTCATCCTACATCTATCATCTGCTCCTCTATTATCAGCCAGACAGTTTCCAATTTCCCATTAGAAAATTGGACTCTAAAGGAGAAAAGAGGTCTATGATTTTTTGGACCTCAGTCTTTCATGAAGTCCACAACTCTCCTTACTCTTACTATGAGTTTATTGACATGTTTGTCTATCCAGCCTCTTCTCTGCTGATGAGGGCTCCTCCTCCTAGATTATCTTATGATATGCAGAAAATATTACAGCTTTCCAAAAGCTACAAAATAGGTGACTGGTACTTATACCAGAATCACACTGAGATCAGGATATATGGCTGTGAGCTGTGCCCCTACAAGCTGCCAAAATATGTGCCAATGAGACTGTTTGCCTTGGAATATTTTAGGCAATTTATCAATTCAGATTTTACTCATTTTCATAGTACCAAGAAAAAGGCTCAATTGAAATTGAGAGACCAGTTAGGCCCCTACATCATGAACAAAAAAGAAGGATGAAAAGAGGCCGACCAGATATTGGGTGAAAAATTCATATTAAAGAGGAGCTTTTGGTGGGTACTCTATGACCCAAATGGCTTTATCAATGCAAGAAAAATAAAATATAGGCTATCAGCCTCTGAACATTGCAAGATTCCTGAAACAGAACAATTTTCCAACCAGGATGAGTGGGTAGAAGGCACACTAATTGAACAGCTCACTGAGGAAGAGAAAATGGAACAAAATATGAAAAATCTTGAAAAGACTCTTAACCTGGATTCTTTTGGGCAGGTGTCATTCAAAGTGCCACAGTAATTCCTCCCACTATCCCAGCATCAACAGCAGGTACATCAGCCACAGATGCTTCAGCGGCAGCAGCAACAACAGGACCAGATACCAGCATGAGCATGGAAGAAATGATGAAAGCAGTAAAAGAGCTAGAAGTCCAAATGTCAGAGCTTAAATAGGTTAAAGAAAGGTTGGCAGAGCTAGAGGTAAGCTATGACAAATATAAGATAACAGTGGCAGAGAAAACCAGAGAGGTAAAGGCCTTGGAGAATAAGGTGAAATCCTTGGAGAAAAATCTCACCCTTCATAAACCTCTGGCAAAAATTAAAACAATTTTGTGGACCAAAATTGGCCAGTCTATCACTGATCAATGGCAATCAATTCAGACGATCCATGAGCAAATTGAATTGATAGAAAGGGCCCGAGTAGAGATTCAAAAGGCCGGAGCATCATTGGGAAACATGCCCAAGCAGGCCAATAGACTAATTCATTTTTTGAACACTCACACCAGGGAATAACTAGCAGCTCTTGAGATCAGGGACAGAACAGGCACTATTTTGACAGTGAAAAAGGTGCTAACCATGAGGAATTTTATAGAGAATCTGGAAAGAAAGTGCCAAGAAATGCAGATGGAAATAAATTCCTTTGCAAAGAAGTTTATAGTCTTACAACAGAAGGGTCTACCCAGTTTGTTAACCAACAATCAAAAACTGTTGGCACATGAACAATATGCTCACAGGGTAAATACATATGTTGCCAATCAGATCACAGCATCATCAAGCACTTCATAAAACATAGGACCTCCCTTTGGACAGAGCTTATATGACAAGTTGGAAAATATGTTCTATATCGAACATGAAATAAATCATCTTTCTGCAGTCCAACCCAACTTCTATAGGTATATTGAAGCTGATGAAACATTAATAAAAATACAAAGACACCAGTTGCCAACAGACCAATGGTGGCAGAGCATGTTGGAGGTCTTACCAAGGTAGTTCTAATTTTTTCTTTATTATCTGCATTTAATCCAATGTCAAAACACGTGGCACATATCATAAAGGTGAAGACAACAGAGAAAGGGAGTCAAGCTAGGACTATAACGCACTAAAGCGAAATCAAGCACAGATGAAAAAGCCGAGACAGCAACGCAGGAACTCAGAATAAAGGGACAGCTACCAGCCGACTTACTCAATTCAAAAAGTCAAATATCTCTGACCAACTGAACAGCCAGCACACCAACATTTACTTCTGCATTCATTTCTCTCATTTACTTCTCCTGTAAAGTAGATGAATGAAGTTATTGTGGGATATTTTTCCATCAGATATTTTGTAACTCCTTTTTGTATAAATACCTCCCTGTGAGATGTATTCGGGGTTGGTGATATCTCTTCCAGACTGCGCTGTAACTCTGAGGATATTTTAATACAAAGGCTATTGAAGTTCACTGTTGCTACAACGTCTGAATGTGATTTTGATGTTCTGGGTCTTGCTACAGAATTCTTGTGTTTTTCTATGGATCAATAAGTTATTCTAACTTGTGTTTTATATTCTTTGTGTTTGCAAATTTCATATGTGTTTCATATTCTTAGTAATGGAGAAAAAGAATAGCCCAGAATTTGTTTAAATACACTCTGTGTTCAATCTCTATTATTACTTATGTTTTCTTCAGAGTTAGCATAAACAGGAATTCTTAGTTGCTCCTGTTTCCACTAATTCTTTCACTTTGAATATTAATAAGGAATTCTTCACTGCTCCTTGATAATACTCATACATTTCCCCTCTGCCAACATGATGAAGGATTATTAACTGCCCTTCACCCACTGGCTTTCAGTCCATCTATTTCCAGATCATAAGATTGCTCCAAGATTGATTACCTTGCTCTGTAGTATCACCTTTGGTCAAAGAGATCATATTCAGCTATTCACCCTCATAGACTCCATTAGCCCAATGGAATAAACTTCTCATACTTGCATCCTAGTTCTGTTCAAGATCACCATCCAACAAACTCAAAGCAAAACCCTGTGCATCATAACTAGCCTAAAATACATCAAACAAAGCTAAATCATAAAGAGAGAGCCCTCTCTAGATGCAGATTGGCTAGAATCTGTGTTCAAAAGATTGGTTAGTGGTTACCTCGGCCGTATTCCCTTTTCTCACAAGTTTTGGGGAACAACCTGAGTGTTAACATCATTGGCGACTCCACTGGGGAGCTGAATGATCGTTTGTTATCGCTATCTAGTTTCTAAAAATTACATATGGAGTCTGAAGTTAGCCAGCTAGCCTTTGAAACTGTTTTTGCTATGCAATCACAAGAGTAAATAAAAGTTATTTCAATCTATCTCCAGCCTAGTTTTAGGCTTTAAACAACTGTCTCAAACATTTGATTAGTTTCCTTGTTTCAAACATACCTGAAGGAAGGCCCAACGCCTTCTATATTTCAAAATCTCCCTTCAAAATATTGTCAAAACTTGTATCCTTCAAATATTTCCAGAAAATACCAAAACAAAAATCTACTTCTAGAAGCTGGCTCCAAAGAAGAAAAATCATTGCACTAGGTCAAACCCAGACCCAAATCCCCCACTTATTTTTGACAATCCTAATTTGATCCCTAAGAGCCTTAGAAAACCTGAAATTCAAGAGAGTTCTGCTAATTCAAATCCTGAAAAACTTTAGCAGAAACCTATCCAAACTCAACTTTTTGCTGGAAAATCGCAAGCACTTTCTCCTATCACTGTTGCTTCTCCTAGTTCACCATTATTCCTCCAAACCATCTCTTCTACCCCCCCATCTACAGCCCATATTTCAACTGTAATCCCTGTTCTTCCAGCTGCAACATTTATCCCTATAAATATGGCAAACCGTTATGCTCCCTTGCAATTACCTGCAAATCCAGGGGCTATGCCTCAGGATTACTGAAGCAAAATCACCTATTTTGATGGTGTTGGTACCTACACAGCACAACAACATACAAAGAAAATGGCAAACTATTTTGAGAATTATGAAATTGACGATGATGATGTCAAGATGAAGATCCTTGTCCAAAGTTTAACTGGCGATGTTAGGGCCTGGTTTAGAGCACTCCCTACAAATACCATTGACAATCCTGAGGCCCTTTATCAAACTTTCTTGAAGAGATGGGAAAATAAGAAGGATCCATTACATATCCTATCAGAATATGATAGCTTGAAAAGAGGCCCACAAGAAACTGTTCAAGATTACTGTGCCAGATTTAATAATGTGTACAATGTTATTCCTCCTAATCTTAGACCACCACTAGACTTGGCCTTGATCAAATTCCCTGATGGATTTGACTCGGACATGGCCTACCAGCTCAGGGAAAGAGCTCCTCCAAGCTTAGAAGACATGAAAAGCATAGTTGTCAATGTAGAAGCTAATCTGATTTTTAAATGAAACCGGGCCAGATCTGAGAGAAGAACAACTTTTAAGGAAGAGCCTTCTCTGTTTGAACAAAAATTAGATGCGATTATTAAAGGTATGGATAGACTTGGGGATAGAGTTGAAACTATTGATAGGAAATCATCATGGGATGGCCAATCAAGTAATGTTGGGAGGAATCCAAACTTTAGGAAAAACTCGAATTCTAACACTGGGAAAGCTGGTCCTGACCAAAACATCAAACCACCATTCCAAGAAAACTATGTTGAGGCTTCAACATCTAGTGAACCAATGGAAGATACTCAAACCAATTTGATGGGTCTCAATAGTGGACAACAAATTTTCCTAACTCAAGAAGATCAAGAGGCTCATACTCTTGGTCAGTTTCAAATGCAATCAGGGGAATCCTTTGATTTCAAGGAAGGGTATGACACAGCTGTATATGAATTCCACAAACAATATAACTTGAGAAGTAGGAGAATAGATATCCTTGATGATCCCAAGCAGAAAGCAATCAAACAGCCTACTAAAACCAAACTCAAGGATTCTCATATACAAACTACTCTTGAACCAATTTCAAAATCAAATACTCTAGTCTTCGAAGATGCTTCAGCCAAACAAAAACCAGACGAGCACCTTCCACCTATTCTTCCTCTTGGAGAAATCATAGAGGAACCTTTAGAAAATGGTGTAAAAGTGACTTCAACACATAATAATATTCCAATGAAAGAATCAGACACAGAAAGCCCAACTGAAAAGGATAACCTTGTTGCCCGATATGTTAAAACACAAACAGAAAAAACCCTTCAATTTGGAGACCGAAATAAGCAAGTTAAAAATAGCCATTCCACTGTCTGAATTGGCTAGGCATGAAGTTTTTAGGGAACAAATCAGTAGATCACTACAAATTCCAGAAAACAGAGATGCAGTGAATGTCCTTGATGACCAACCAGAACTTATATTTGGACCTGAAGTAAATGGAAAGTCTGTAGATGGAGGAGTTCCTCCTTTCTATGTCAGCTTAAATATTCAATGAAAGATACTTCACAATGCAATGTTTGATTCTGGGGCCTCTCACAACTTAATGCCCAAATCAGTGATGGAAAAATTGGAACTAGACATAACCCAGCCATACAAAGATCTATTCTCATTTGATTCTAGCCAAGTTAGATGCCTAGGATTGATTAAAGATCTGTGTGTATCATTGGTACAATACCCTGCCAAGACAATTCTAATGGATGTAGTAGTGGCTGATATCCCACCCAAATATAGAATGTTATTATCTAGATCTTGGGGTGCCAAGCTTTAGGGTTCTTTACAGCTTGACATGTCCTATGCCACCATCTCAGTCTTTGGCCAGCCAAAGAGATTATATAGGGAAACTTTGATGAAGTATGTGGTTAGTAGCCAAGAAAAACCCCAAAACTTTCTTATTTATTTTATGCATTCAGACATGGATTCTTTCATCTTGTACAACACTGAGATTTGCCTCCATCTGATGTCAAAATTTGGATTTTAGGCCAAGATGAACTCCTAAATGAGAAATCCACTATTCAAATCCAAGAAGTCTCAGAGAACAACAAATTGACAGTCACACAAGAGGAACCCCATGAGACTGAAAATTCAAACCTGCCTACTAAACAAATCTTGAAAACTTCCGATAATAGTTCTAAACAAGAAATCCTATGGTATTTGGAATTTGATGGATCTGTCAATAAGTTGGGAGCAGGGGCAGGCATTTGGATAAACTATATGCAAAATGATCATGCTGAAGGACATGCATATAGGTTAAATTTTAGGTGCACCAACAACATGGCCGAATATGAAGCCCTTCTACTTGGGCTCAAAGTGATCAAAAGCCTAGGGGCGGATAGGATATCAGTTTTAGGAGATTCTGATTTGATAATTCAGCAAATGAAAGGAAACTTTATCACAAATGACATTAGATTAAGATCATACAGAGGTGCAGCAATTGAAATTCTCAACACCTTTTTAGAATCTCAGCTCACCAAAATTCCAAGGAATCAAAATCTACATGCTCACAGTCTAGCACCTTTTGCCAGTACTTGTAAGTTGCCATTTAAGCCAAATCATCGATTTTCAGCTGAGATTAAACATAGGCTAGCTGTACCTGATAATGTCAAAAATTGGCAAGTATTTGACAGTGATACTCAAATCAATAATTTCCTGACCCTCAAAGAAGAGTTTTCCAGCACAAAAATCGATACAAGCACTGTAAGTGAAAATGATCAAATAGACACAGTTGAGACATATTTCTGCTGAAACAACAAACCAAATTCTACATCCTACAAAGTTTGCTAAAATAGATTTACAACAACTTGAAGAAACAAAATGTGATGATGCTATTGGAGCAGAATGTGAGGTGATTGATTTGAAGGATAATTTTTTACCTACAGGCCTGAACCCTTTAGAGGACATTTTTTACTCAAATGAAATTTCCAAGAAACCTAAAATACAACCATTAAACGCAGAAATTGAGGACTGTAATATTGGAACTGCAAAGAATCCCAAAATGATAAAATTATCCAAAGCCCTGCCTCCTAACCAAAAACTGAAGTATATTGAACTGTTCAAAGAATTTCAAGATGTTTTTGCATGGAGTTATTAGGACCTAAAGTCTTATGATACATCGGTTATCCAACACACCATACCTATCAAGGAAAACCAAAAACTGTTCAAACAGAAACTAAGGAGGGTCAACCCTGTGCTCCTCCCTTTAATTGAGAAAGAAGTTAAAAGGATGTATGAAGCTGGAATTATTTCACCCATCAGATTCTCAGAATGGGTTTCAAATTTGGTTCCCACTCGAAAGAAAACAGGAGAGATTAGGCTATGTGTCGATTTGCGAAATTTGAATAAAGTCTCTTTAAAGGATAATTACCCCTTACCCAAAATGGATCACATTCTACAAAGGGTAGTGGCTGCTTCAAGGATCTCACTATTAGATGGATTCTCAGGTTTCAATCAGATCCTAATGCACCCTGATGATCAAGAAAAACTGCCTTTACAACCCCTTGGGGAACCTTCAAATATGTAAAAATGCAATTTGGACTCCAGAATGCAGGAGCAACTTTTCAAAGAGCCATGGATATAGCTTTTGCTAAAGAAATCCATGATTTTCTAGTCATTTACCTCGATGAACTTACAACATTCTCCAAATCAGATCAAGAACACGTAGATCACCTCAGACAAGTATTTCTAATTTGCAGGAAATATGGCATATCATTAAATCCAAAGAAATCATTGTTTGGCCTAGAAGAAGGAAAATTATTGGGCCATATATCTTCAAAGAAGGCATTAGAATTGATCTGGATAGAATACAAGCTATTCCGCAAGTTCCTCACCCTAGAAACATCAAAGAACTACAAGCTTTTTTGGGGAAGATCAATTTTCTAAGAAGATTCATACCAAATCTGGCCAAGCTGATAAGATTGCTGAACAACATGCTGAAAAAAGATTCCAAGGTCAAGTGGACAATAGAAGCTAAACAAGCCTTTGGAGAAATAAAAAAAGCTTTGACTCAAACACCAGTCCTTACCAGCCCGAATTTTGACAAAGACTTTATCATATTCTCATTTGCATTAGAACATACAATCGCTGTTGTTTTACTTCAAAAAGATAACCAGGGATGTGAAACACCCATAACCTTTTTTAGCAAGGCACTTAGAGATGCTCCACTCAAATACCAAATCATGGAGAAACAAGCATATGCACTTGTAAAAGCCATTAAGGAGTTTAGAGTTTACATCTTATACTCTCACGTGATTGCTTATGTGCCGAACACTGTTGTTAAAGACATCCTAACCCAAGAGGGAATTGAAGGCAAAAGGGGCAAATGGATAGCTACCATACTAGAATATGACATTGAAATCAAACCAACCAAGTAATAAAAAGACAAGGATTAGCCAAACTTATGACTGAAACCAACTTTCAATCCCTTGAAATAAATCAATTGGATAATGAGCAGGAGATGGCGACTCCATAGATCAATCAAGCCTTTTTACAATCACCCTGGTATGCTAACATATGTTTTGTATTATTAAACCTTTAAGCTCCTCCAGGATTATCCAGAACTAAGAAAATATTTTTGAAAATGCAAGCTTCTAAATTCTGTGTTTTAGATCATGCTCTCTTTTGGAAAAATCATGAAGGTGTTTTATTAAATTGTCTAATCAAAGAAGAAACTGACAAAGTACTTAAAGAGTTTCATGCAGGAGATTGTGGTGGACATTTATATTGGAAATCAACTATTTATAAAATCCTAAGGGATGGATTTTATTGGCCCACCCTATTTGCTGATGTAAAGAAATATGTAACTTCTTGCCACAAATGTCAAATCTTTGAAGGCAAGAAGAAGTTGCTGCCTCTACCCCTCAAGCCCATTTCCACTGAAAGACCATTTCAACAATGGGGTTTAGACTTCATTGGAGAAATCCACCCTTCATCCTCTAGCTAACACAAATGGATCCTTATTGCCACAGACTACTTTACCAAGTGGATAGAAGCTATTCCTTGTAGGCAAGCCAATGACTCAGTAATCATGCAATTTTTAGAGACTAACATCTTGTCTAGGTTTGGTTGTCCTGAGAAGATTATAACAGACAAGGCTGCTTCTTTTAAGTCCAAGAAAATGATCAGTTTTTTCCATAAATACCACATTAATTTAGGTCATTCCATAGCCTATCACCCTCAAGGTAATGGTCTAGCTAAATCCTCCAACAAAAGCTTGATCAACATCATTAAGAAAGTTTTGGAGGAGAACAAGAAAAATTGGCATAATAAGCTTGTCAATGCACTATGGGCAGACATAATGACTACTAAGAGATCCATTGGCACAAGTCCCTATGAGCTGGTTTATTGTATGGAGGTAGTTTTCCCTCCTTCTTTGGGAATCCCAGTGATAAAGTTGCTGCAAGAAATACAGGCAGAGCCTAATGATATTCATAGAAGGATTAATAAAACAATTCATTTGCAGCAAACTAGAGAGGAGGTCTATCAAAGAGCTCAGGTTTTACAAGAAAAGCTTAAAAATATCTTTGTTAAAAGGACCAAAGCAGAGGATTTCTACATTGGAGACAAAGTTTTGAAGTGGGATTCCAGAAGAGAAGATAGGGGAAAACATGGAAAATTTGATTTCCTGTGGAAGGGACCTTATACTATTCAGGCAGCACAAGGAAACAACACCTACTTTTTGAAAATCCTGGATAATACAGAGGCAGATGATGGGCCAGTAAATGGCCGAATGCTAAAGCACTATTTTGATCCAGTTTTTTGAAAATATCAGCACTGTAATTTGTACATAAGAATGTTTACTTTCTACAATTTATTATAGCAATAAGATAGTATGAAATATGCAGCAAATTTTGAGGAAAAGTCAAAGAACTTCCCCACCTTTTTGTGTCACCTTTTAGTCCATTAGAATTTGAAAAAAGGACACTTGGGAACTGTAAATATGAGAACAAAAAGTATCTAAAACAGAAATGCAGATAACTGAATAAGATCATCAGGAGATGGGCATATTCTACAAGGTACTGTGTACAGTTTGGCTACAACAAAGGAAAATTTCAGAATGTAGCAGGAGGTGTACATAAGGCTATCTGACCTGCTGTTCTTGACTTTTCACCAGGAAAATCCATCCCCAAGTGGAGCCACTGTTAGGTTCCTATACCAATAGGTTTCATTTTTCATGATTGACTGGAGAAGTGCCAAATATGTTCATCCTTTCCATGCTACAAAGGTTCCATATTTTGAATAATTTCACTATGTACAGTTGCTTGACTCTTATCATAGTTCATGAATAGCCAAACAACTTAAACTTGGCCAGGTTCATATTTCAATTTAATTGTCTTAGAATAGAGAAAAAATATCTGTCCAAACAATTCAAGCTTGGCAGATGAGTAGATAGGTAGAGAAGAAAAGGAGCCCAATTGCTTAATCTGGGCCCTTGGAAGAGATAAGGGTAGACTTAGATAGGAGGGAAGCTAAAAGAAAAGAAGAGAATCAGGGTTTGCTAGTTCAAATGCACCCAAGGAAGATGAAGAAAAAATGTTAGGTGTAATAGGATGGGTAAGTAGTTTTGATGTTGCAGAAGCAGTGACATGAGTGATTGCTTTACTCAAATATAATTCATCTTTTATGGATATTATGAATGCCATGGCAAAGTGTCGTGACAAATAATATCTTTCATGTCTAACTTCCCTTCATTCCTCTCACAACAATCACTTACTAACATCCCACCAGGATATTGAGATCTGCTCAAAGTCCCTAGACCACTCCATTTCAGGTGAAAGTTTCAGCCAAATGATTTTTTCTCCATGAGCTAAGAAGCCACATTTCTTGTGTAAAACATTTATCTTCTACTAAGCCCAAGCTATTCAACTCTGCTACTAAAACCCTCTCATTTCCCTAAGCCTAAGTTCCTAACTCTTCAACTTAGTGCTTCCCTTCATAAAGCCATATTAACATGTTAAATTTAGTATATAATTCCTATGTAAATGTTTTCCCTGCCCCTATTATACTAAATACATAAAAAACCCAAAATACTTTAATATCCTGACCCCTGGCAATTATAGCCATATTTCAATTTTTTTTCGGGAGTTATTGGTCCACCCAGGGCCAATAACAATGTTGGGTTGTGTTATATTCTTTCCACATAGTTAATAGGGGGTTTGAGGGGTACCCGTAACCCCACTTTATGGGGTCCGGGGTAGCGCCCCGGAAAATTTGGTTTTGGACCCTATGTTAGGTTGGGCGGACCCACCTATGGTTTTGTGCATGATTTTCGCACATGTTTTTTGGACGCGATGGTTTTCGGTCCATGGTTTTGGACACGATGTTTTTCGATCCATGGTATTGGATGCTTCGACATGTATAAATATGTATTGTAACATTGAAAGGAACATAATGAAAAATCAAGCTGGT
>APFE030118482.1:9738-28087 GCA_000404065.3 Pinus taeda
GATCAAAATACACCATGTAAGATTAAGTTTACCATGGTAAAACCTAATTTCACCATAGGAAATAATTTAGTAAACTATTTTTCTAAATCATTTCTCATTAAAATTCAAAAAATCCCATAAGAATAAGTGAATAAAAGATTATTTATTTAATATTCTCTAGAAATAATTACTAAATAATTATTTGATAATTATTTTTTATCACTTTTGACTTAATCACCTTGGAATAACTAAATAAATCATTATTTATTTATTATCTCTTATGAATTCCCTATTTTCCTTTTGAGATAATTGTTAAATCATTATTTAATAATTATTTCAAATTCATATTTTTATTTGTTAATTAATTCAATCACTTTCTAAATAAAGATATTTGACCATTTTGAATATCTTTTCTCTCTCAAAAAATATAATAAAATATGCAACACAGTTATATTTTGATTTAGTCAATAATATTTTATTATTTTCTAATTCTCAATCTATTGCAATATTCTGTTATAAATAGAGGGTTTTCTCCCCATTCTTCATCATTACCATTTTCATCATCCATGTTATCATCTCATAGCATTTGAGATCCCACTTGAGTTCAAACATCTTTTATTTTCTTTTATGTTCATTGCATATCACAAATTGGGAGAGAGAAGAACATTGTTGAAGCATAAGTTCAATACGGACCCAGCCCATGGAGGGGGATTTTCAAACCCATTTCTCTAAACTCTCCTCATTAGGTGTATCATTTTGATTTATAAAATTACTTTTTCATATTATCCATTTGGTTGCTACACTATTTGTTTATGTTGTTATATGTTTCTATTTTCATCTTATTTATTGTTGCAGGGTTTTTGTTACATTTTGTTGTAGATTTGAAGCATAGACATAGCCATGTTTTATTGTTAGCGTTATAAGTCACCTGCAACTTAAGTGAATAGATTTTTGCTCACTTGCAAAAATAATTTATACTAACATCATCCACCATCCATCGCATCATCTTTAAGAGAAAATTAGAAGGTTCATGTAGTGGAAGATCACATCAAGCATCAACACCAAGTTTTCCAACTCTTAAAGGATAGATTGACTTTGGCATAGAATCAAATGAAACAATAGGTAGGTCAGCGTTGCATTGCAAGAATTTTTGACAAAGGAAACTGGGTATTTTTACATCTATAATCATACAAACAAATGTCGCTCAACCAAGCTAAGAAGGATAATAAATTATCACCTAAGTACTATGGTCCTTACAAGGTGTTGCAAAATATTAGTACTATGGCATACAAATTGAAGCTACTTGCATCTTCCCGAGTACACCTAGTTTTCCATGTTTCATGCTTATAAAAGGTTATAGGTGACAAGCTCCCAGTTCAAACAATATTTCCAAAACTTGAGGAGGAAGGAAAAATAATATTGGAGCCTAATGTAGTCATGGAAATAAGAACTTGATAGCTACAAAATCAATCAATTTTAGAGTATCTAGGCTAAGTGGAAGAGGTTCCATGTGAATATTCCACATGGGAGGATGAGTATTTTATATAGAAACATCTATAACTACTCAAGCATTGAGGACAAAACATTTTTGAAGGAGAGGGGCATGTTAGGTCCCTATAATACTAGTGTAGCCCCCATATTGTTCTTTGTGTGCCCCATGTAGCCCCCATATTATTATTATTGGTGTGCCCCATGTAGCCCTGATATTATTATTGATGGTGTGCCCCATAGAAGCCCACTATTGTTATTTTTGTGCCCTTACACTATTATTGTTATGTAGGCCCTGATTATATTATGACCCTTTAGACTCCTATATATACCAATCAGGTATTGTCATTTGTATCATCCAAGAATTGTTCATTTATGTGATGTAAAAGGAATTTTCCCCCTCAAATAGGCTTATTTTCAAGTCGTTGATCTATATTTCCTTATGTTTTGTGATCTAGTTACATAACAAAAGAAATAGTGGAACAAATAAATGGAAAGTAAAGCATCTCTATGCATGGCTTGATGGTATTAAAGTCTTGTTAGGAGAAATTTATTAACACAATAAAACTAAAGATGGACAAAACCAACTATGTTATCCTATTGTAACCTATGCTAACCACTAGCATATATACCTCAGGTGAAATCTTAATGCTAACATAGCAACAAATATCTTGACACCTGAAGGAAAATTAAAGCTTTAGATAAATTTAAATGATTGAAATGCACCATTATGAAGGATCAAAAGAGTTATAGTATCATGAAAGTAATTCATAGTAAGGAGTAGTATATACTAACCACTTTGTTGAATACTTTGAGAAAATGATGACTCCAATCAAGTTCCAATGATGTCCTAAAAATAATTATGATAAATATGGAAATCTTGAAAGGAATATAAAAGAAAGAGACATTTCTACTCATGATGAATAGGTGGAGGTTTTGAAATAATATTTCTTGAAATTAATGCTTCATATAAATCATTGTTTCCTTTGTTATACATAATAATGGGTTGTAGAACTATAATTACTTCCTCTTGGGGATCTAAAAATTTGTTGCATATAACATAACCTACTCCCCATGTAATTAAGTTTTTCTTTGGATGATTATAATCCCATCCTACTTTTGGTGAAGGAGTGATCCATCCTTACAATTCCACTTCTAACAAAGAAATGTTATCATCAAATAAAGGGCTATTAAAAATAACCTTTCATTCACTTGGTTCTTGGATCTTAGATTGCAAGGTATAGGTAAATAAGGAATTTTTTCCTAGTTGCACTAACCCCATGATTATTTATTTTATAGTGTAAAGTTTGAAGATTTACCTTCTCTCCTTTTTAGCAAGTTGGTAATTAGTGAGTTTGAAATGAAACATTCAAAATGTTTATATCTTTAATATTTGTATACCTTAACCCAGTTTCACTTTGTGTTTTATTTCCAGAATCAGTATATAAAGAGATATTTGTAAAATAATTTTGTAGATATCCTTGTAAATGAGAATTAACACATGTAGAAAATGTTAAAATCAAAGAATAAGTTATTATCCTCAAAAGTAATATATGTACAATCAACAATATATTCGTTTTCCTCATTATTATTGAGACTATAAATTGATATAGATTTATGACAAATTTTCAATTAACCAACAATTTAAGCCTAATGAATTCCTAATATCAGATAATGATTCCCTCTTTTCTACTTCTAAAACTTTATTTTTCCATAGTATAGTATTAAAAAATATATATATATTGTTTTTACAAATTTGAAGTAGTTTAAAAAATCATTTTTTGTTGAAAAAAAGTAAAGAATCATTATTCAGAATATTTTATGAGTGTTGTTCTACAAAATCAAATTGTAGATTATGTGAAACTTGGAAACCAATAAATTTTTCTGTAAGATTAAAATTGGTTATTTCTTTGATATGCACTTTGTTGATACAATGTATTTATTTCAAACAAGATGGTGTAAAATATCTTCTTGTAAATCACGAATTACATTATCATCCAAATTAAATTCTTTTTCAATATTATTTCTCATATTAATTCCTTATAGAATATCATGTTGATAACAAGGTGAAATTTCTTACTTTATATATTTTGGAGGGATATGAGAGTGACACTAGGAATGTTATTCATGGACAAAGGGTGCTCTTCATATTTCAAATTAGTAAAACATATGAGAATACCATTTGAGAATTATTTGTAGGGTTTGTCAATCTCAAAAAGCCATATTAAATCTATGTAATCCTCGATATAAAATAATGAATAGATTCATTTTATCTTTTCATACTTCTTAAAGGTCACATAAATTTTCTTCATAGTTTCATTTTTTTGAGCAGTTATAGGAACTTCCATGAACTACTTATAGCTATTTATATATTTTTTTAGTATTTCCCTATACAAAGTCTAAATAAATCCTTCAAAAGTGAGGGAGACTAAACTACATCCAACATTTTCTACAAGGTTGTTTATTAAATCCTTCAAAAGTGAGGGAGACTAAACTACATCCAACATTTTCTACAAGGTTGTTTATTAGACCAAATTTAAGTTTTCATGATTGAAAATATATGAATGTAGAGATATCCCCTTAATCATTAAATTGTGGTAACTATGACAAGCGTTTTACTACCTTTCTTGGGATGCCATGCACTAGTCATGAAAAATTGAAGGCATGATCCCATGAAGGAATATGGAGAGGAGCCCTGATTTTTTAATGTCTTCTTAAAAGAATGGATCCACAAACATCATCTTGTCATCATATCTCCTAATGCAAAAGCTATTGGTAACTTAATGAATGATCATGTGTAAGTAGTGGTGATTCTTCCCAATAAATGTTTTAATTGAACTTTACACTATTTAGAATAGGCAATCCATCTAATTAATGGCATGAAAAAATTTAGAATGGTTGTGGACTATTTTTACTAGTTGTGGATCGATCTAGAATTTAGGTAGTTTAAATGTAATAAATGAGATGTAGTCAATATAATGTGAAAATTGTGGAGTGATGGCCACAATAAACCTCACAAACCAATTAGGTAAACATAGCACCAAATATATTAATGCTTTAAATTTTAGGTAAAATGTTACTTAAGAAAACAAAAATATCATTTTAAATCAAAGATTGCATTATAGAAAGTTTTGAAAATGAGAAATTGGTAATAGTACCATGCTTAAGACTATAGAGAAACAATTTGTGTGATACAAAAAAACAATTGTTTATACATATGAAAAAACGACATTGTCAAAGAAAATATTTACACTATTCCAAAATTTCTTAAATTAACAACATAGTTCCACAAATCACACATTTAAATACTAGAGTATATCCAAATGGCTTGGTTGGTTGTGAATTCTCATTCATCAATATTTCATAAAAATGTTTGCAAATATGCACAAACAAAAATGCCCCTATACAATTTAGTTCATCATATTTACAGGAAAGGAAGAGGTGATATTCATAGGGGGGAATTGATCATCTTGACATATTTCACTTTTTGTTTAGTTCCCCTTCATGCTTATTGGATTCCTCAAGAAAAATTTCATTTCGTCCTAATTGGGAAGTTTACCCTCATTTATTTGGATTTCCTCGTCTAGAAGATGACCCCATGTGCTTGAGGAAGCATCATCCTTGTATTTCCTCCATCTCCCTAGATATGTAGTCCATGCCTCAAAAGTTTGACTTGATGTATCTCCTTGGGGAAAGTAATCTTCTGGCACCTTAGATACTTGCTTGTATGGATATAAATTGTCTTTTACCCGAAAAGATAGTTAATGGAAATTACTTTCCATATTCTGTATAACCTACCGTAATAGAGCAAGATATTTTAACTCATGTGTGACTCTCTTGACAACGTTGCAATCTACATATTTCTAACATCTTAGACCAAACTCTATTTATTCAAATGATTCAAGGGTGAAAATAGTTATTCATATGAGAACGTCCTCTAAGGAGAATATAAATCTTTCAATTTAGAAAAATATAATTGAGCTCGTTAATAAGCAATCTCCCATGCTTGAATATGGGTCATGGAACCATCAATATGTTGACCAAGGGCTTCAGGTTGGGTTTTGTCATAGAACTCTCTCTAGGGAGTTTTCAATTCATCTTGTATCATGAAAGAATAATCAATGAAAATTGTATTTTGATACTTGGTATTTTGTAGTAATTGACTTGATTTTCCACCATGGTTATTTTTCATTCATACTTCTCTATATTCTTTTCCATGTCTATAGATTTATGTACATTTGAGAAATTGTTAATCCAATAGAAGTAGAGGAAGCTAAACTCAAATTTATTTTATCCATCACCATAATTTTAGTGGTGAGTATAATTTCAAAATCTTTGTTGATTTTCTTCTATATGATTTTGCTTTATTACTTGCTTCCTTTGTTTGTGAAAAGAAAACAATTCCAAATTAATAACTGCATCTACTTTATTTTGAATATAGTCATCATCTAGTGAAACCATGGCTAAACCAAAAGTATTACAAAATGTTTAGGTGGTCAAGACTTATTTTGTATGTGTAAAATCTTGTTTTCTATGTTGTTTTCATTGATATTGGTCTATTGTACTAGCTCATTTCCGTCTTGTATGGTCTCTTGTATTTTAGTATTATTTTCATTTTTCTTCTTCAATTTCTCTCTACTCCTTAAATTTTTCATCAAATTCTGTCCTTGCTAAGTCTTTAGCCTACACCTCAATTTTGGCTTTCTTTTCTACTTCTATCTTCTTCGATACCAAATTGACTATAACTTTAGAATTTGCTTCCTTTTATTTCCCAATTCTTTTTTCTTGGAATCCTTTCTCTATGTTTATTCTCTTCTTTTAACCTCATCTTCTACTTTGGCCTTTTGCAATGCCTCCAACCTTTAATTTTGTTATTCTGGTCTCTTTTCTTGAAGAGCTTGCGTCTCCATATTATATTTTGCAACTTATTAATTCTTTATTCCTATTTGAAAATGACTTGAAAATTATTTAAATATTTTTTCATAAGTTAATTATATCCCATGAGATTCTCAACCTTGTTCTCTTGATAAAATTAAGGGGGAAAATCATCATTTTTTACCTATGTTTAATAACAATATCGAGTGGATCAAGAATTTGAATTCTTTTTAAGTTGAAATTGTATGCTTGATGATTTTTCCTTCCATATTTCCCCAAGTTAATCAATTAGCATATGCATGCTTATATATAATAGATACGTTTAGCAAAATGTCTGTTGTTGTTATTAGATAGGCATCAAAACTAAGTCAATATGTTTGATACCTAATTTCTGGAATGACCAACCTATTTGGCACAGAGGTTGGAAGTGTATGATGTCACTGTGATATTATAAATCCATTATATAGGTAAAGAGTTCATCCAAGTATCAATTTCCAATGCTTTTAAACACTTATATAGCTTATGAATATATTATTAGGTAATGTTTGCAAAAAATGAGTTCGAATAATGGTGGAAGGAAACCATAATAGATAAGTGCACATTGGAATTGTTATATGTTCTTCCATAAATATATGAAATAAACATGAAAATGTAAAAATCATATTTGGCATATGAGAATAAATGTAAAATTCTATTGTTCTTGAGAGTATCCAATTAAGCTCTCCAATGGTTTATGTATGTGAATTAAAAAGTGTAGTAGCACAATTGAAATCTATACCTCTTTTAGTGATTTCATACATAACTAGTACTCAAATTATATGTTGACTTATATATGGCCCAACTTGTTTAGCATGCAAATAATTGTAATGCTTTTGATAAAATATGATCTTCGATCTTTTCCTACAATATCATAAATATGAAAATAATTAGTAAGTAGATCCCATTATGAATTTTATATAGTTGATAACACAATTAATTTTGAAATTATTGATTTCAATCACTGCATTTGTGAAAACTTCAACAAGTGTTATTACATGAGGGCATAGCTATATGCATGTGTGAATATGACATGAACTTGATGGATCATATCTTATTTGTTTACATGGTTAATTGCTATTCCATAACTGTTGTTTTTTTTTTTCCAAAAAAATATTTGGGCAGATCCACCCAATGGGATCACATCCCACCGACTTATTATTAGAGCCTAAACTTGAGGGTGTTGAGGAGAATCTTGTGACCTACCATTAGTGAGGTACTTTAATGATAGGAACTTGACCAATTGAGATAACCCTCAAGGTTATTCCATAATTGTTGTTAAAATAATTACTTCTACAATAACATTTGATGGGAAATAAAAAATTCAAAAAATGCAAATATGAAACATAAAAAAGAGTATGCATTCCATTTGGATGAAATAAGGAACAACCACAAACATTTATTACAATGTGATTGAGATTGAAAATGCATGATAACAATAAAGTTAAGGCAAATTTTGGTTCATAGCTAAATTTCTTAGAAATATTGTGAAGGTTCTTGAAGTAAGCATTTAATCCATAGTTGCAGCAAATTTTGTTGTTGTTATAGAGCTTAATATAGGGTGTAGCTCATCATTTGGAAGAAGAACAATAATGAAGATGCATGTAATTGTTTCTTACTTCATTGAAGAAGATTGTTATTTATTGTTTGGAAATTGTAAAGTTTTGTCTCTACTTTGGAAATGGGGTTCTTATTCTCTAGGTTATGGATAAATTATAACCTCATTATAATCTTATTTGAAATCCAAATTACTCACGCTTGGGTTTAATTCTATAAAAAAAATGTTGGCTAGTGCATGTCAACACATAAACGATTATTTTTTTTTTTTTTAAATTAATTACGTCAACTCCACTACAACTCAAATTTACTTGGGTAAGAATTGATTTTAGTGTCATTTCACTCAACTAGAAAATAATAATAAGTAATTTCAATTTGAAAAAGTTTTACCTTATTAAATTACCATTAGTAAGAAATGAAACATTTCTATGTAAAAAGTTACCATATAATTTTGTACATGCTTTTCATTTTAGTACTTTGGGTCATTATTAATTTGATGTGAAAGGGAAAAAAGAAAGAAAAGAAAAGAAATATGTTATAAATTCTCTCTAAAAAAGGCTCGTTTTGTTTGTAAAATGAGTTTATAGGCATAAATGTAATGCTTCTTTGCATGGTTCTATGTTTCATTTATCCATTCATTGTACCTACATATAGTTGACTCTTTGAGTAGAGATATGTAAATTACAATGATGTTCATCTAATAATAGCTTTTATTTTCCATGGAAAGATAATTCTTTATTGTTTTGTTTGTAAAATGAGTTTATAGACATAAATGTAATGCTTCTTTGCATGGTTCTATGCTTCATTTATCCATTCATTGTACCTACATATAATTGATTCTTTGAGTAGAGATATGTAAATTACAATGATGTTTATCTAATAATAGTTTTTATTTTCCATGGAAAGATAATTCTTTATTTTTATAGTTGAGGTACAAATGACTTGTTAGTTTACATGTTGACGTGAACCTTTTCAACATGTAAATTACAATTATGTGTATCTAATAATAGTTTTATTTCTTTATTTTGTATGGAAATATAATTCCAATGATGTGTATCTAATAATAGTTTTATTTCTTTATTTTGCATGGAAATTACAATTATTTGTATCTAATAATAGTTTTATTTCTTTATTTTGCATGGAAGATAATTCCAATGATGTGTATCTAATAATAGTTTTATTTCTTTATTTTCCATGGAAATTACAATTATGTGTATCTAATAATAGTTTTATTTCTTTATTTTGCATGGAAAGATAATTCCAATGATGTGTATCTAATAATAATTTTATTTCTTTATTTTGCATGGAAGGATAATTCCTTATTGTTATAGTTAAGGAAAAAATGACTTGTTAGCTTACATTTTGACGTGAACCTTTTTAGCATGGAAAATACTGAATGTAATATGGCAAGATGGAAGAAACAAAGGACATATTTCTTGAAATATCACATTACTAGTCTTTATTTTATTAAAGTCTTTATTTTATTAAGTTTGAAGGGACATATTTATAGATCATCTATTTTTGAGTGTTAGGTGATGCTTTTTGTTTCTAACATTAGACATATTTTAAATGACTAATGATATGATTTTTTTTCCATATGGGAAGACATGGGGAAACAAGGAGTTTTTTTTGGCAAGGAGTTAGAAGGAGTTGACATAGGGACACAAGGAGTTTTATGAATAGTGGGTTAATGGTTTCAAGATATTGCATTTTAAAGATTAAATGTTAAAATGAGAGTTACAAGAGAAATACATTTCTTGGAGTTATAAATAAATTTATGGCTAAAACTAATGGGATTTCTTCTTATTTTTATTAAAAATATTATCGCCTCTTATTTATATAAACTTACTATAATGATTATTTTCCTCCTACGAAGGAAGAATTATGGAGAAAATATAATTTTTTCCTTAAAAGGTGTTGAAGCTTTGAGAGTTATAAATATTGATTTAAATATTCATAAATTATATTTACATGGGCTTATAACTTTGTGGAAAATAAGGTATCCTTTAGGGAATCACACGAAAGGCAAAGTGAGACTCATTCTTCAAGTGTTTCATTTTTGTTTCAACTATTAGAAGTGGTAAAATAATGAAATATTTCTTTTATTTTATAGTATTCCATTAATTTTATATGAATCTATGACATCTTAAATTGTTATCAATTCCCTAATCCAAATTCTGAGTGGGTTTGTAAAAGTTGTTGATCCAATATTTCATTGTTAATGCTAGCTTTAATTCTTATTTTTATGGTTTTATATTTTAAATATGTACATTCGATATTTGTTTAGTTTTAAATTATTTTCTAATTTATATTTTTTTTAATTTGGTATGATTATTTTCATATTATATGATGTATAAGTAGAGAATATTACTTTTTTATTTATTTTTCTTGAATTATTTTAAAATAATAAGAAAAGAAATAAAATATATTTCTTTTAATTAAGAATTAAATTAATGCTTAAAACCATCGTTATAATTCTACTTATCACATTTACAGTTAAGAGGTTTGTGTTTTTGTACAAATCTTTGTTTGTGCATAACACTATCTTCACATGAGTTGAATCTTTTTCACCCAAAATAATGCTAATGAAATTGGTTAGACATGCATATCTTTATTAAGGTGTATGATGGAGAATGTTTGTTGTTTAAAGATTTGAAAGCTCTAATCTCTTCAAACCACTTGCTGAGGATGTTATATATAGAGCCACTCATTACTAAAATGAATTTTAACCTTTTACAACTTAGAATAGGTGTAAAAAAAACTAAGATGAATGATCCAAGCCACCTCCCTTGATCATTCAAATTTTTTTATCACTTCTGTACAAGGAATCATTGGAGATATATTTGTTGCATGGTATATGAACATTCTTTTAAAAAAAAAATCTTTAGAAAAAATCTTTTTCTTCCCTTTCATCCAAATCTTCTATCCCAAATTCCTTCCTCATATTAGATTAGATTGAACAAATTATGTAAGGGCTCTATCAAACCTAATAGTGTTCGAGGTGTATACATTAATCAATAGCTTAGCATATTTAGTAGCTTGGATTTCTATGGTTGGTTGCTTACTTAGAACACACTTCTTTCTCCTTTGAGTTGATGTCTCTAGATGGTGAGAGTTGGCTTGCTTTCTTATGTTATCTCCATTACAAACTACACTTGATCCTTTGGTTGGTTTGAAATCAATCTCTTCTACTGACCTTCACTTTTTTGTTTGGGTACCTTTTAGTGGCCCTATGGAAATTCTTACATATTATATTTACATAGGAATAGGAAATGCAAGGTTTATCTTAAAACTTGAATAAAAATACATTAATAGCTAGCTTATAATAATTCAAAATTGAATTAAACTTTAAATATCCTAACGTTGATCCTGATGTATGTCACATTGTATTGTATTAAAGCCTTTAATTCAGCTAACATTTATAGTTCAAACTAAAAAAGAAAAAAATCAATCCACAACGAAGAAAACAAAGAAGCTAGAGCTCATGCAAATATCTCACTATTAAAATGAGGGAAAATTTGAATGTATATAGATATCATCGCTAGTTAAAGAAAAAACTACCTTGCTCATTTAAAACAAAAAAGTGCTAATCAAACATAATCATTTTGGCATCAAATACGTCATTAGTGAAGTAGATAGAAAGATGTGTTTTCTGAGTTGTAATGTCCCTAAGTTCAATCGGCAATGCTCAACATTAGGGGGAATGCAATCGTCACTTCAATGTACAAATTATGAGTTTTGCTTCCAATTACTAACTTGAAATCAAAAGACTAAAGGATGAGATGCATTTATTTCTAAGTTGAAAGCATAATAATTTAAGTTGTGATATAATCAAATCAAGTTGAGACATGACATGTCTTAAAGGCATGTTATGACATAGATGACATGTATAGGTAACTAAATCTGTTTTGAACTTTAAAAGTGATGTCACATAGATGAAGAACCCATAAGTAAAGAGAAGAATGTTTTATCAATTAGATGTTATTTGAAAATTGAGAGCCCTTATCACTACTTCAGTTAAGGATGAGTTTGATTTTGAAGTCAGGCCTATATGATAAATAAAGTCCCCATGTGACTAATATTTGCAAAAGAAATTATTGAGCACAACCAAACTCTAAGAAAAAAGAGGTTTACAATAATTGAGAAATATCAAAGATAGTTTTAAATATATTTAGATTTCTTTGTCCCTAATGATGGATGGAGTGTTCACTTGAAGTGTTGCATGTTTCAAACTAACACACATAGTTCACTCTGACTATCAACAATATGAGTGACTGTGGAAATATACACTTGAGAGTTTGCAAATGGTTTCACATGTGCGAACAAAGAATAGTGAGAAGGGAAATCAATTTCAAAATTCAAGTCAATTGAGAAATCAAATTCCCATGCCACTAACTTTGATAAAGAGAAGACCCAATTTTGAAGATGGGGCTAATGACCAAATTGGACAAAACTAAAGTATTTTAGTGACTAGAGGACTTGATTTTGAAGTTTTAGATTAAGTAGGGATATGTGTTTTTTGAGAGAAAAATCATCAACATAGTTTAGAAAGCTCATTGAATAAGGTCGAAACTTCATGCAATATGAATGGTAGTGGGAGGGTCAAATTTGGAAATTGGAAACGATTTCCAAATTAAGGAAATAAACAACAATTAAGCGGAAGGGACACCCAATTTGGACATTGCGGTTGATTGAGAAATATTTATTGTAAAGAGGTTTTGACCTGGCCAAATTTTGAAAGGAGATAGAGAAGTTAGAAATAGAAATTTTAAAAGCGAAGGACAAGGCATTCGATCAAAGTTAAAGAAGAGTTTGAACCCAAAGAAAGATTTGAATAGTGCAAAGTGTAAGGAGGGCTCAATTTAGAGATTGGGAATAATTCCAAAATCGAGACCCATCAACAACAAATTTAGTGACTTGAGGGCCCAATTTGACAATTGAAGTTGATCTCAAAATCTTGACTTATTCACACCAATGTTGGTGAAAGAAGGCTTGATTTGATAATCAAACATAATTATTCCAAAATTAAGGGGTTAATTAAGTAAAACAAGTGAAAAAGATGCTTGATACGAGGAATGAAGCCAATGTAGACATTGGAAACCAAAAGTATTTGAATCAAGAAGGAAATAACCCAAAACTGAATAAAAAGTCAAGTTCAAATAAAAACTAAATTAGAATCAAACTAGTGTATCTTAATATCCATCTAACTTAATCATCTAGATAAAAAAATGAATACAAGAAACAATAAATAATCAATATAAAAAAACATATCCTAACCAATAATTAAAAATAGTGGGACCCCAAATTTACCTAAAAATTGAGAGGTTGTTGAAGGCTCAATAGAAACATAATAATGAAACCAAGAACAATACCAATAAATAGTCTTAGTTATTATATTGGTTAACATTGTGAAAGGCCACATGCTTCTATGTCATTATTTGGGATTTGTAAATTTTGCAAAAAAATCTAGTTGTAATGTTTGTAAACATGATTGATTCTTGATTTTTAACTCATTAAAATCTAGTTGTAATGTTTGTAAACATGATTGATTCTTGATTTTTAACTCATTAAAATCTAGTTGTAATGTTTGTAATTAGAGATGTTTACATGATTGACATCTTGTAATCTTGATTAGGTGATAAACATGATTGAGTCTTGATTTTTAACTTATATTATGTAGATTGTGTGTTCAAATTTTGTAAAAAATCTAGTTGTAATGTTTGTAATCAATATTACAAATATATTTACATGATTGACATCTTGTAATTTTGATTACAGAAGTGATAAACATGATTGAGTCTTATTTTTAATTTATATTATGTAGATTGTGCGTTCAAATTTTGTAAAAAATCTAATTGTAATATTTGTAATCAATATTATAGACCTGTCTACATGATTGCCTCCTTAATTTTAACTTAAACTTTATATTATTATGTAGATTATGTCTTCAGATAAATGATATTAGTTAAATGTACTTTGATTTAAATATTGCCATCATTATAACCAAGATGGAATTGATAGAGTATAACGTACAACATCCTCTGAAACATGGTGAGGATGTCACTATGAGTAGAGCCAGAGCTCACACAATAATTCCACATTAACGTACATGAAGCATGACATTATGGGGCCAGAAATAAACAAGGTGATGATTACAACTATACAAAGAAGAAAAGCTAGACAGAAGCCTTGCTCCATGGGTCCCAAATATCGCCAACCTATTGGAGATGCCATTGCAAGAGGGAATATACTCGAGTGCTTTCTGGGAGTGAGTGGACATTAGCAAGTCCGTGGCCCAATCATCATATATTATTACTCTCGGCGTCTTCTCCAAAGGAATTATCCACCACCCCGAGTAGGGCCCACTTTGTGCTGCAGCAGGAACAGCTCAATGTGGGTCCCAGCAGCACATCATCATTGCCTACCCGCGGACACCAACGGCGCGATGTTCGCGGGAGCTCAACCGTACACGCAACCACGGGTAGTAGGGACGGAGTCCGGACTAGAGATCAGAGACCGGCAGCAGCCGGTTGCTCAATCGGTCCCCCGGCATTTTCTCCCACTTTGCATGGTAAGCGGCGGCCTGCCAGCGTGGACCCACCCAGCCCCGCCTTGCTGTCATTCCATTTTCCACCCCTCCTGAAGAAAACTAAAACTTGATAGTTACGTCAACGTGGGCAAATGATGTCGACATTGCCACGTCAGCGCAGAGTCCCATCTTGTTGGAGGCGGTGGCAACGTAGGATGATGGATCTCATCTCCCTCCAGCAAGAAAGATTGATTCCAAATTTCCGTGCATGGAAGATGTTTTTTGCCGACAAATGTGGTGGCCACTCGCCGCTCTCACCTTTTCTAGAACCCCGCCATTATGTTTAAAAAAATTCTAACAAAATTACCGATACATCTCTCATTGACGTAATAATGATTCAAGTAATTACATTATTATTTATTATATATTTTGCCAACTTCGTGGGTAATAATGTCAACTATGATAATAATGTTTGGCAGTGGCATTCATGGAAGCGCTGGGTTGGCTAATCAAAACTTTAATATCGACGTGATGCCACTAACATGAATAAAATATTTGGCCATTATTACTCAATTTTCTTATACAATCTCTTCTACGTGCCTGCCTGTGGTGAGGTTGGCGTGCTGTCATTATAATATTTTGTGTGAGAAATCTCCGGATTTGAAGACAATCCATATAATATAAATTAAACGTTAAAAGCATGGTTTGTCCCCTGTGAGTGAAGTCTGGCTGATTTCAAAATTGTCAAGAAATATGAATATGAGTGTTAAATTATATTTTTAGTGGTAGAAATGGATTTTAGTATCATCCAAAATTTAGTGAGAATTTAGAAAAAATCATATGATTGCGAAAGTGTTACCATCCTGAGAATGTAGAAAAAATTATATGATTGCGAAAGTGTTACCATCCTTTTTTTATTAGGGAAAATGATTTCAGCATTTTTAAAAACTCTTGAGCACCTAAAACGCTTAAATTTAACAGCTATAATTTAAATTTAAAAAAAAATCACTAAGTTTTTTTCAAAATCATTTTTTATCATTTTCCTGGAGAAAGAGTGAATTTAGTGAAATTTTTTTCAAGAAATATGATTGTGAAAGCGTTGTAACTTTTTTTCTATGGCGGACATGGATTCGCACTATTAAGAACTCTTGAACATCTAAAATAGTAGAACTTCACAGTTATAACTCAAATTAAAAAAAAAAAAAAAAAAAAAAAAAAAACTAAATTTTCTAGAAATCATTTTCTATCATTTTCCAGGAGAAAAGGTGAATTCAGCTATAACTCAAATTTTCAAAAAAAAAACTACTAAATTTTCTCGAAATCATTTTCTATCATTTTCCAGGAGAAAAGTTTAATTCAGTGAGAAATTCTTCAAGAAATATGATTGTGAAAGCGTTGTAACCTTTTCTTTTTTAATGGTAGAAATGAATTCAGCACCATCAAAAACTCTTCATCACTCAAAATGCTGAAACTTAACTGCTATAACTCAAACTTAAAAAAAATCATTAAATCTTCTAAAATCATTTAAAAAAATTTATGATTTCCAGAAAAAATAGTAAATTCAGCGACAAATTCTTCAAGAAATATGATAATCAAAGTATCTTAATAAAAAAAATGAGTATTATTATATTTTAAATTACATATAATTAATATTTTCTAACCCATTATCAAAAACTCTTTAGCATCCAAAATACAGAAATTTAACAACTGTAACTCAAATTTAAAAAAAAAAAAAAATCACCAGAATTATCTCAAGATAATGTATAAATTTCTATCGTTTTCCGGGAGAAATGGTTAGATATGGGTTTAAGCTTAAAGGCCGATCTATGCCGTAGCCTGCACTGTCTCCTCTGAATAGTATTTTAAACTTTCCTGTGAAGCCACGGCAGGTGTCGATCATGCAAGTGGGGTTTAAAAAGGCAACGCAACATTCCTAACGCCAAGGTCGGCCTGAGTCTTACTTTGGATTGACAGAGAATTTAAAAAACTGGTTGCTGGTTACAGATTTTTAATATTATTGTTGACATTGGCTTTCCTTTTTGTCTTGCACTTGTGCCTTTTTTTGACTTATTATTGTGGAGAATGATTAGTTAAGGACGCAGGTCACCTTTATCAACAATTTGCAATTTCTTTATTGAAGCTTTGCCTTACACTGAGATTGGAAATTGAGTCAATAAAAAAAGAATGGTAGGGAAATAATAATTTGTGGATGTTTTAGAATCTGAGGCAAAGTGCATGTTTTGGATCCTGAAAGGATGTGGTGTGCTTCATCCCTTCCATCCTATCATGTGATGGTGAAGTTGAGAAAGCTGCAGCAACCAATAAAGAGAGTGCAATTCTTTTTTCATATTGCACGAGCACTGAGGACTTAAGTGACCAAATGTCCTATATTTTATAAAGGTCATTTCACTTATACCTACTTTCATCATTAAAAAAATATACACCTGTTTGCTGCACCAACAAAATAATGATCTCTCTTTTCTTCATGTGATTGTGTAAAGTGAAAGTTTAGAGTATAAAATACCAGATGTTTAAGATAGTTGTGCACCAAATACTTTAAATGGATACACTTTCTCAAACTCTGTGCAGTGTTGGCTCATCTCTGACCAAAAGTTGCAGAAATTTCAATATAATTCATAAGGATGTCTTCCCAAGCATACACAGTACATAATTGAGTTAAATTATATTAGGAGTGTTAGGTTTTTTAAGAATGTCTATGATGGAAAGTTTTAAATCATGTTCTATCCATTTCGAATGCAGGTCCTGTGAGATGGTATGTCATGCATGATGGTCGAGGCAGAAATATGCGTAAACAACACATGTTTTAATATGTTTTTTTTTTTTTTAAATGTCAATCTGTTCTCTACAGAAATATGCGTAGACACCACATGTTTTAATATGTTTTTTTCTATTTTTTATTTTTTTAAAGTGTCAAACTGCTCTCTAGTACTATTTTAATGTTTTGATGGTTTATTGAGTTGTAATATTGTTTTTAATGATATATTAATGGTTCAGTATGAGTTGGCTTTGTGTAGAACAATATAAGCAATATACAATGGAGGATGTGAAGAAATTTGGATGTTATTTCATGTATGTAAAGACATAAAACAAGAATTTTGTTAAAATGGAGGATGTGAAGAAATTTGGATGTTATTTCATGTATGCAAAGACATGAAACAAGAATTTTGTTAAAAAGAAATGGATAGAGAGTTTGGATTATGATATCAATATAATTTTGTTAAAATGGAAGATGTGAAGAAATTTGGATGTTATTCCATGTATGCAAAGACATGAAACAAGAATTTTGTTAAAAAGGAATGGATAGAGAGTTTGGACCATGATATCAATATAGAGCTTGGAAATTATTTTATATATAAATATAATAATAATAATAATTTTTGTGATTTTTATTAAATATTAATTGTGCATTATACATTAGAATAAGTTAATATATAATATATAATTATAATTTTTATATTATATATCAATTAAATAAATATAATATTTTTTAAATTAAATAATATTAATAAATATACATTATTGGGTGATGGAAGTTTGGTTGTTTTTTTCTCTAGATATACTTTTAATCAATTTGAAAGATGTTTTCTCTCCATTATAAGTGTCAAACTGTTCTCTACATAAATATGAGTAGACAACACATGTTTTAATATGTTTTTTTTTCAAGTGTCAAACTATTCACTAGTAATATTTTAATGTTTTGATGGTTTATTGAGTTGTTAAATTGTTTTTAATGATATATAAGCAATATACAATGGAGGATGAAGAAATTTGGATGTTACCCCAGGATAGCAAGTATGGAAGGACATGAAGCAAGAATTTTGTTAAAACTGAATAGATGAAGAGTTTGGAGAATGATATATATAT
>APFE030118491.1:0-30637 GCA_000404065.3 Pinus taeda
GCGAAACTAGGATTTGAGATATTTTTAAGGTCTTTCTCCCATTTTCAAGGCTTGACATGAAGAGCTGAGGCTTAAGACTTGCAAAGGAGGTATGTATGAGCGTTGATGGACTCACACAAACTGTAGAAAGTCATGGTGACAATTTTTTGTGTAACATATCCACATCTAATACCCACACATCTACCTTATACTAGGTTGTAACATCTCACATCTCATATCTCATGCCTACACATATCCCCTATCCACATCTAATGCCTACACATCTACCCTATCCACATCTAATACCCACACATCTACCCTACTAGGTTGTAAAGCGTCTCTCGGTGCACTAAAAAGCATTTCAAACGATTATAAATTTAATTTTTCTATAATTTATCACTTCTAAATTTTGTATTTTAATCAAATCAACTTGAGTGAGTTAAAGGTCCACACATATGTTATATAATTAAGTAATGAATATATGTGTAACTAATTACCTAATTCAAAGTCCACTTATTAATTTTTCTATAATTTATCACATCTAAATTTTGTATTTTAATCAAATCAACTTGAGTGAGTTAAAGGTCCACACATATGTTATATAATTAAGTAATGAATATATGTGTAACTAATTACCTAATTCAAATTCCACTTATAATCTAAAAATATTTAGTATTTATGAGTTCATCAACCCCATAAATTAGTGACCACCAACCACTGAGCTTGATCTTGAGAGTGTCAAGAGAATTGAACTCGTGACCTCTCAATAGAAAAATAGCTTTAATGATTGAAGACACTAACTGTTGAGCTAATGCTTAGGGCTTATAATTTAAATCTAATATGTTAATGTCAATTAATTATTTGTTAGGTTATTGTTTTAGTATTTTAATAATTACGCTATTGTTTAGTGATTAATATGAAGATTGACTATTTAAATAATAAAATTTAATTATCAAGAAATTTAATATCTTTAACAATATTATGTCAAATTAAAGTTATACCATTGGAACAATAAAATTTAGCCTTCTAAAAGTTTAAACATTTAACAAAATTATGCCAAAACTTTTTAATTATAATTTTGTAATAACATATTTTTTAATTTCATATTTTCTAGATAGAGATTTTATTAAAAATATTATATTTGTATAAGTTAATGTGTAGGTTACTTATTTTAGATTGAGGTCGAGAGCGAAATTTGTTGCAGGGGAGAGGGAATGGAGCTAGGGTTTAGAACAGGGAGCAACAGGAGGAGTGAGCTGGTAACAATGGAGGGGCCAGGAGGAGGGAGTTCCACTCCCTCCCACAGCAATGCCATATCAAATAGAAGCAGGGAAACGAGTTTGAACAGATTCAGGAAACCCTTGGAAGCTGGAAAAAAGGAGACAGACTCAAAAGAACTGGAAAGAAGCAAAGCTGACAAACATGAATAAACTCACGGGGTGGTCAGAAGGGAGGAGAGATTAGAGGATAGCAGTTAGAAAAATGTGTACAAATCTGTAGCAGGACCCTGTAAGCCCAAGTCAACCATCAAACCCTGGGTGGTTCTGAATGATCCTGCACTGCAGGTGCACAGAGATCACATGGAAACTTATGTTATTATATGCAAGTTTATGGGTATATGACACACAAAGAGGAATATGTACACATGGATAAGAAACAATTGAAAACCAAAGGGAGATATAACTCTGCATGTAGGGTCCAAGGGTTTCTTCACAGTGGTTTTCACTAGCCTAGAGGACAAAGACAGAGTGTTTGAAGGAGGACCCTATTTCTATGCTACTACAAGACTATATATGCGACCCTGGGTAATGAACTTTGTCCCGGAGCGAGAAACGTTCACATCGGTCCTAGTATGGATAAGACTTTACACCCTACCTCTAGATTATTGGTTGCCTGAATCCTTAAAAGCTATAGGAAATAAATTAGGACATTTTCTAAAAGTATCAGAGGCAACTTTGCAAGGAAAATATACCTCCTTCGCACGATATGTGTGGAAATGGATCTATTGGGGGCACTCCCGGATGAAGCTGTCATAGAAGTTCATGATGAGCAATGGGTACAGGTGGTGGACTATGAACATGTCCCTTTTAGATGTCGTAAATGTGATGAACATGGGCACCTATTTAGAGACTGCCCACAAAACAAAAGGGAGGATAATTTGAGAACCAACACAGGCAAAGATCCTAAAGGATTCACCAAGATGGGAGGCAGAGGGAAAGAAGGGGGAAGAAAGTACCAGAAAAAACAGAGTGAAAACAAGCTATCGAGTCACAACAGTTTTGAAATTTTAGAAGAAGAAGGCGGGTAACATTGGAAAGGTTGTTACACTAGAAAACCATCCTATAGAGAAGGAAAAGGAGGACAACATGGAAATAATACAGGAAAACAGTGAACAATAGGAAACCATACCAAGCAAGATGGAACTAATCAGGGACCAGGAGATGACCCCAAGTAAAGTTGGGACAGAGGACCAAGAACTACATGAGATTCTTGAGAGGGAGAATCTTGATCTAGAAAAATTCTTAAACCAGGGAACCAACAAAGGGATAGACTCCCTACCACAAGAGGAGTTTGACAGAGTACAATAGCTCTTCCTCTGGAGATCTCAGACAAAAGCCTCAGGAATCAAAAGAAGAGATGAAAGCTAGGACCATAGAGGGGTCAAATCAATGGAGGAAATATCAGGACACTCGGCCAAAAACCCAGGTAGGAAAAGAGGAAGAAAAATACAAAATGAGCTGCTAACAGAGTGTGGAAAGCTCATGATCAACTTAGGTAAGATGAAAGATCTCACTAGTTACTCATTCAAAAGCCCATCATTATGAAGCTCACAACCTGGAATATCAGGGGTCTAGGAAGTAAAAGGAAACAGAGGAATCTCAACAACAGATTAAAAGAAGAAACCCAGATATGGTGTTCATACAAGAAACAAAATGTTCCATAGATAAAGTCCGAGAGATACATAACAAATGGCTTAGTAAATATAACCACCTAGAATTCAAAGCCAATAACACAGCGGGAGGGATTCTTAATCTTTGGAATCCTTATAAATTTGGCATTCTGGATGCCGAAGCATCCAGGAACTACCTTTCAATGGTTATCTAACCTTTGGGTGACAAGGAAATCTATATGGTCACAAATGTCTATAGTCCTCAAAAATCTGAAGAGAAACTCAAGCTTCTCACCTCACTAGAGAAGCTAAGGGAGAGACACCCAGTAATGCCCTGGATTTTGGGTGGAGATTTTAGCATGATCAAATCTCTTACGGAAAAAGAAGGAGGAACTAGAGTAATAGGAAGAGACTCTATTTCTTTCCAGAACTTCCTAATCAACTTGAGGCTAGTTGACTTAGAAATAGCAAATGGAACCTTCACATGGAACAATAAGAGGGGAGGAGCTTCCCAAGTTGCCTCAAAACTAGATAGATTCATCATCTCGGAGAACCTCTTCCTCTTTGGACCTAACTTGAATTCTTTTTTCCTTCCTTTTGGAGGGTCAGACCACTAGCCGATTCAGCTAAAAGCTTCTTTTATTGGCACTCCAAGGAACAGATCTTTTAGGTTCGAAAATGTTTGGCTCACTTACCCTGATTTCATCTCCAATATTGATAAGTGGTGGAAAGAAGATTTACCCATTCAAGGCATGAAAATGTTCATTCTGCAATAGAGACTCAAAAATAGTAAGGTCAAACTCAAATATTGGAACAAAAGTGAGTTTGGCAACATTTTTAAAGCCAAAAGAGAAGTGGAACAAAAGCTACAGAGAATTAACCAAATTCTTATCAAGGAAGGCTTTGCTGAGGATAGGAAATTGCAAGCTGACTCTCTCCAACAGGAATGGGACATCAGATGTCAGCAGGAAGAAATATTCTGGAAACAGAAATCAAGAGTGCAATGGCTTAAATAAGGAGAAAGAAATACAAGGTTTTTCCACAAATCAACCATGGAACATCGGGCACATAATTGAATCACAAAGCTCATAGATCTTCAAGGGAAAGAGATAAGCACACACAAAGATATGGAATCCATTCTGGTACAACATTTTCAAAATATAGCAGAGGAGCCTATCTTAGACAGATCGCTAGCTATTAGAAGATTTACACAACATATTCCAAAACTGGTGATCAGGGAAGATAATTATAATCTCAACAGACCAATGACAGAAGAGGAGGTAAAAGAAGTAATAAATGAGATGCACAATGGGAAAGCTCCTAGACTGGATGGTTTCAACGTTGACTTCTTCAAGGCAAGATGGGAAATAGTCAAACAGGACATACTGGAGGTGGTGGAAGATTCAAGAATTTCAAAAACAATCCTAAAAGCGCTAAATACCTCCTTCATAGCCCTAATTCCTAAACAGGATAAAGAAATGACTCCAAATCGAATCAAACCCATAGCCCTCTGTAATGTAATATACAAAATCATCTCCAAAGTTATTGCAAACATACTCAAGCCCCTTCTTCCAACTCTTGTGTTGGAGGAGCAAACTGGATATGTGGAAGGAAGGCAAATTCTCAATAACATCAATCAAGTTCATGAAATAGTGCACTCTCTTAAGAATAATAAGCAAGCAGGGATGATCATACAACTAGACCTAGTGAAAGCTTATGACAAACTAAGTTGGTTATACATCAAAGAAGTTCTAAAAGCATATGGCTTTGACTAGAATTGGATAAGATGGGTTATGGCTTTGGTAACATTTGCTAGCTTTTCTATCCTTCTCAATGGTTCTCCTTCCAGATCCTTTCGGCCCTTGAGAGGTCTCAGGCAAGGAGATCCGCTCTCTCCCTTTCTCTTTATCCTTATGATGGAAGGATTAGGCAAAGCGATCATTTCTGCCAAAAGGGAAGGTACCATCCAGGGTCTCAAGCTCACCCAAGATGGACACTCTCTAACTCATCAACAATTTGTAGATGACACCATGTTACAGGGCATACCAACGGTCAAAGAAGCCAAAGCTTACAAAAAAATTCTGCAAGATTTTTCTTTGGCAGCAGGTACAGAGGTAAGTCTCTCAAAATCTAAAGTATTTTTTTCAATACAAATATTTCCATTCAGAGAAACCTCTCCGGAATTCTCAGCTTTCAGAGAGACCATATTCCTTCCAAATATTTGGGAATACCTCTCACTGACAAACCTCTGAGCAAGGAAGTTTGGGAGCCATTGACTAATAAACTGAAGGACAAAATCAACAAATGGACAAGTATATCTTTAAATCTAGCTGGCAGGCTTGTTCTCACAAAGGCAGTCCTGCAATGTATTCCAATGTATATGTTTTCGGCTCTTCCTGTCCCTAGAAGAGTAGCTCAACAAATCAGGAACATGCAAAGAGATTTTCTTTGGGGAAAAGGGGAGGAAAAAAGGAAATGGGCTTTGGTAGCTTGGGACAAACTTTGCAAACCCAAACCTCATGGGGGTCTAAGTCTCCATGACTCAGAAACTCTCAAAAACGTTTTGGGGGCTAAACTTTGGTGGAGATGGCTGAAGGAATCAAGCAACCCATGGGCCAAGCTCTGGAAACATAAGTATGCAAAGGACTGGCAAGAATGGGACCTGATCAGAATGACCAGACATATCCGAGGCTCCCATATTTGGAACAATGCTAGGGAGAACAAATCTTTAGTTTAGAAACATAGCTTCAGGGAGATTGGAAATGGGAACCTTGCCTGGTTTTGGGAGGATAACTGGCAGCAGGAACCCAACTTAAGTAGAGAAGGACTGGATATTCTCAAAGAGGAAATTGTCAACAAAGGACTAAAAAAGGTCAGTGAATTTTGGGATAAGACAAGGAACAATGACAAGTGGATAACATGGAAAGTACTAGCTTACAGTGAAGAGACTCCTCTAAAGACCCAGACTGAAGCTCTTGCTACAATCGTGGAAAAGAGGAAAATTTTTATCTCTACTTTCACATATCAACTTAGATGGGGAAGAAGCAGCGATGGCAACTTCAACCTCAAAGAAGCTAAAGAAATTGCCACTGGTTACAATTTTTCAAACCCGGATAAAATTTGGAAGGACCTATGGAAGCACCCTCACTGGATGAAAATCAAGATGTTTATGTGTATGGTTCATCACAAAAATATTCTGACTTGGGAAAATCTTAGAAATAAAGGTTTTGCGGGACCATCGAGATGCCAATTATGTGGTACCCAGCAAGAAACAAGGGATCACCTTCTCAACCCCTGTACCTTCACCTCAACCTTATGGAATTGGGTTGCCTCTATCTCCAGGAAAACTGACAGGGATGAAAACGACATCTCCAAAAGCTTAAAGAATTGGAGGAAAAAACTTTCTGAGAATGAGACAGTCAACAAAGCCTGGACATTAATACCAGGCTTTTTAATCTGTAATGTCTGGAAAGAACGCAATAATATAATTTTCAATGATAAATCTAGCCCACCCCAAAACATAATAGCTCAGCTCCTACGGTAGCTCAAAGAAACTATAAATACCATTCACAAGCAACCTCCTGAGAATCCTCCATCACACCAAGAGGCTCGCATTCTTCTACTTTTGGGCCTACAGAAGCTTGTCCCCCAGGGCATAATTCGGATTGCAACACACTCTACAATGAGGCAGGATTACTGGCAACCACCCCCCTGGGTACTTGAAATTCAATACAGACGGAGCCTCGAAAGGAAACCCATGGGAATATAATAATCATCCTCCACAGTCATTTAGGGAATGCTACCAACAACATGGTGGAACTAATGGCCATAGAGCAGTGCTTAGAGATTCTGAGAGATCTCAATATGACAAACTCTATAATAGAAGCTGACTCTAAATTAACAACTATTTCAATAAAAAAATAGCAAATGGCTCTGCACCAGAGAAAGTCTCAAACCACTGGCGACTTTTGCATGTCTATCATCATATTCAAACGCATCTAAGAATCTTGAGAACCATAAGTTTTGTACATGTGTGCATAAATGCCAACAGATTAGCGGATCGACTGGCAAATGAAGGGGTTCTCTGTAAAAATGATCACAGTATTTACAGGGGGGAGCTAACACCCGCAGGGAATTTGCGAGAGGAATGCCATAATCTGGTGTGCGCAGACAACAAGCATTATTACAATATGAAGGAGATGCAGCAATTGGGAAATTAAGCGAATGGAGGACAAGGGTTCATCAAGCAGAAGAACTTAGCGTCGGTGTAACGGAAGCTTTCTAATGGATGGAAGGATGCGGAGAAAGAGCAGTTTCCTTTCTCAAAGAAAATAGAGGTCAAGTGGTTTAGTGGTTTATCAGGCACCCCCAAGATCCCAAGCGGTTTTTCATGGTTTGCCTCCGATGCCATTCATCAATCACCACGTGGCGGCAGGCGGAGAGAGAAAACCCCCTATATCGGGCATGTTTTCCTCGAGCTTCTTCTTCGCCCGATATTCTCCTCAACCGTCGGATTCGGCGGGTGAAGATCTACGGCCACAGTTCATCAAGCTTGTTGGATGCGTTATCCTCCGAGCTTATCGTGATCATCGTGGTGGCTCTTGGGTTTCGGATGTCAAAGTAGCACAGGATTTATCTCCTTGGACGGACCCGATAGAACCCTTGAATTCGATTTAATTTCCTTTCATGTTCGTGGTTTTTGTCAATTTGTAGGCATTTTGAGTTGTCGTTTTCACCCCCCAACCGTGTGTTCTTCAAATTCAGATCCTATAGTCGTAGACATTCACAGAGTTTTGTGGGACTGAAGCCTGATTTTTGAGGCTTGGCGGTCACCGGCTGCTCCCGTTGACTTTTGGATCGGGACTTGTAACATAGTTTTGTAACTTTTTAGCCATTGAATGAGAAGGAAACACTCTTGCTTTAGCAAAAAAAAAGTTAATGTGTAGTTTATTTTAGTAAAAATTAACATATTTTTTAATTTCATGTTTTTTAAATAGAGATTTTACTAAAAATATTATATGGGTGTAAGTTAATGTGTAGATTATTTTAGTAACCATATTTAGATTTTTAAATTCTGTAATAATATTTTTTATATAAAAAAGTTCAAATACTATTATATAAAAATGTTGTATAAATATATTAATTAATTATGAGTCATTGAAATGCTAAATAAATATATAATAACCTTCGAATTCATCATTGACCATTTGTTAGAATCATTGGAAAAATATAAAATACGGGACTAACTGCCAAGTTTAAAATAATTGGCATTAGTTTATAAAATGGGTATGTGCATACATGGTGTATTGTTATCAAACCATGTATTAATATGGTCGAACGACCATTCCACACCATGCCATAACATACCTCCTAATAGAAGACATATGCATTGGACATATAACCATATTTTAATTTAAGTATACCTATATTCCAATTAACTTGTTGGGTTGTTTTCTAACCACATTTTAATAAGTGTTTTATTTTGTTTTTTATGTTTGTATTAATAACCATATTTTATATTTTTAAAATGGTTTTTTTATATGAGATGTTAATATTATTTATTTTATTTTTTTGTATTTTGTAGGTTAAAGGAAGTAATGAATTTATGACAAATTTCAATGACTGGTAGGCTACTAGTTGGATTCCATGTAAGTTGTGGTTGCCATGTGGCATGTTGTAGGCCTTTCTTTTCCTACTTGTCTTGTCAACTTCAAACTGTAATAAGTTGGTCATACGAACTTGGATTGGTGTGTTGTCTATACCAATGGATTTCTTGTGATAAAATCTTCAATTTGGTCCTAGTTTTGATGAGTTCCAATGACTTTAATTTTTCGACCATTAAGGATCCACTTGGATCATTAAGTCCTAACTAGTTTTGCTTGCTTTCGACTCAATTGGTGTTGGGTTTTAATTTTTATAACTGGATGAAATGCCAACATTGTTTCTTCCCATTAAGATGTCATTTTGCATTATAATCAATATTTCATCTTTCTTGGAATTTCTTTGAAATAATCATGATGTTTCATGTCTATCTAAAGTTGTTTTTAATAAGGACACCATGGTATCCTTTGCATCACTCTTTGTGGAAGTATAGATATTATTTATGACAACATGCACATCACGAGTACCTAAATCATATTCTAATGTGTGATTAGAAATATCTTTAGTTATGTGTATATGCCAACGTTAGATTTATATAGCCCATTTACAATGGAAGACCCTTTCATGTGATCATATTCGTGTTGAGATAAAGTTTCAATTTCTCTCTGATAAGTATTTTACCAGGCGGAGTCCTTCCGCTTTAACAAAATAGTTGATGGCCTTAGCTTCCATTGAATGCATTGGACCAAACTATTTCTCTAGTCTATTCATATTGTCCAAAATATATTTACAATAATCTTGTTGTTGTGTCAAATTCTTGTCAAATTTAATTTGATTCATAAGTTGTTGGTTGTCATTGTTACATCCTGAGTCATTTTTCCATTTGGGAAACACATTGTAATATTTTACATAAATATTTGACAGAATGGGGTTGGTACAAGGGACACGATTTCTAGGGAATGAGGATGGTTACTTGTTGTGATGCTCTAGTTTACTTGCTGCAAGGAAAAAATATGAGTTATATTGACAACCACTAAAGACTGGTTGGTATGTTTAATGAGATGGTATTTATGAATTAAAGAAGAAGTAGCAAAAGGATGTAGTAACATGCTTGTTTTGGAAGATATATAATGCAAAATGACAAGAAAAATTAAAAAGGAAATGACCAGGCCACCAACTCGTGGGTTGCGGTGGCCACCCACTACAACAAGCCAACCAACATAAAAATTTGGGGAACAACTAGATAGGTGGCACCACTTTATTGGATGACAAGATAATGATAGGTAGAGGTATTTTTTATAAGGAATGCATGAGAGGAATTCGATTGGCTAGAGGGAAACTCATTAAAATAGGGAGAAACAATGCTACATAAAAGGGAGAGACAGAGGAAAACACAGAAACATAGCTGTAGAGGAGATTCCATTAAAAAAATAGAGTGTCATGGAAAAAAAGGAGAACACAAGATACATGCAAAGGAATGAAGACAGTGTGATTGAATAGAGAATAATGTAGGAACACATCTAGTACAAGGAGAGAACTCTTGGAGACACGCACATAAGAAAAAATGAACGTGAGTTGCAAGAGCACACACTTGAAAGTATAAAGAGTTGCAAACGATTATTTGTATTACACTCGTTATAATATGTTTTCATTGATGGGAAAAGATGGAAAAAGTATAAAAGTGTTAATGGTGCTACCACAAGTGACCAGGATTCGGGAATAAGAAGAAGAATGAGGATCAAAATGAATGGAGAAGGTAGAATGACTTCTAAGCCATTTTTAGTGCATAATATTACCTCAAGCATAAGAGAAACCAACTTATATGGAAAGAGATATTAAATAGATTTCCAGTGGCACATCGAAGTTTAGAAATGACATCTTGGATCAGAAGATATGGATAGTTAAATCCAGGAACCTAAAACAATTTTGTAGAGTTAAATTGGTGGAAGTGCTTTGGAGTAGGTTAAATTTGGTAGTGTTGCCAAGCTTGATAACAAAGATCATGGAAGGTTGTAGGAAGCGACCATTTAAATGTTGGGAAGGATTTTTAGTGGATCTGTCACCACACAGCCCCATCGACACATCTGAGATATTCTTCCAGGTCAGCATGTGTAGTCATTAACGCACAAGGGGTTGTCAGAATGGGTGATTTGCCTATACCACCAATCTCACGATCAACAATAAAGATTGATTCTGGAACCCTCCCCCCTTTATACAAAAAACCATGCAAAGGGGTGGTGTAATGGGTGTTTTTTCCATACCGTCAATCACATGATCAATGATGGAGGTTCATTTTTCTACCTCACCCAACCCCACCCCTCAAAACCACAAACATCCTGCGGGTGCGGAAAAACCAGAAGTGGTTATCATGATAGGAATTGAAAACGATTTCTTATTGGCCCATGGAGAATCTCACTTGATAGATCGACCTGACAAGAGTAGCCTAGAAGAGCAAACACACGCATAAATGTTTGAAGGCTAGGGATGAGTCAGAGCTAGGACAATGTAGTCAAGTAGGAGCCAATGGAATTATATCTGAGAAAACATGGAATGCTTGCAACATTTTTCTCTCTCCTCTCTAACAAATAGGTGGCACAATGTGATTGGCCCGTAGCAGACAAATGGATGCACAGGTGGATGATGACATCAAAATGACGCGGCCCAATGAGAGATGGACACATGGCATGAAAATTTGGTGATTCTGGGCACCTTATTGGGTCAAATCTAAGTGACATGCGCCACCACTCAGATGGAACCACATGACAGAGATGACATAAGCATGCCATCATCACATAGGCTTCAGCCTGGAAGGTTTGAGTAGTGCATAGACAGAGGACCGATGACCTAATTGGGTAGTGAGCAACGTGGCAGTTGTTAGAGACAACTCAACCTGACTAACAGTTAATTCGCTCACAAGTATAGCAAGCAGATGCATGGGACGAGTAATCCTGTAGGGTAGACCCCAAAGATAACATGTGAGTGTGTAGAGGAGAATGGTGGGGTAACAAGACCAAGACATGTCGACAATACACAGTGGCAATGGTAACAAATGGAAAAGGAAAAAAGGCAACCCCATTAACAACTCATCCCTACGGCATGACACCAGAAGGTTTTAGAAAGCGTAATAGAAATGCGTAGGGATAAAGGAGCTAAGGTTAAAGTGCCAGTTTGAGGTTCTATACAACAAATATACCAAGAACGTGGAGGAAGATAAGCCCTCAGGGCTTAAAATGCAAAGGGCCCATTATTAAGCGCTTAAGGTTTTAAGGTCATGGTCACAATGTGTGGTCTTATGGGAGAAAGGGCCAATGCGCAAAGCACTCAAAAAATAAAAAGTGAAATTTTGGATGTTATTAGCGGTAATATTGGAATTTTTCCAAATATAGTAGCCAAACAAAGATATTTTGCAGCTAAACTTCCAACTAGACCTTGATATGTGCGAGATTAGCTAAAATTGATAGTAAAACTCAAAGATTAAGTTCAAAAACCTCATGCAAAAATGGAATTTGATTTTCACACATGAAGAACTCATGTTCAAACATGATGAACATCAAAACAACTCAAGAAAACTTTAAGAAATCATGAGAAGAGGTGAATTGAGCTAAAGTTTTAAAAGAAAATTTAAGAAGTTTAACTCAAAGATTTTTATCAGAACATCAGAAACAATTTCAACACATTGAGAAGACCAGTTAACAAAATATTTATGCATGAAGGAAGATAAGAAGGAAAAGAGAAGATAATTTTACTAGTGAATATTTCTTAATGAGAAGAACTGATTGACGAAGGTTGTTGTTTTTTGGAGATTGAGTGGTTGTTGCTGTATTCAATAATAAAAGATTGCTGAAGGCATTTTGGTGAGTGAGAGAAGAGGAAGATTTAATTTTTTATGAAAAAGGATTTGGCATTCATGGTTCTAGTTCAAAATGGATTAAAAATGAATCATGGAGACCAAGTAAGTATTAGCTTGCATATCAGGGGTTGTAGTTCCTTCCAGTAGGTGATGGTAAATAATTATGGGTTCTATCTCCTTTCAGTTGTAGCTGATAAGTTAGGGAGTAGTTGCTTCCTGTTGGTTGTAGCTAGAGAATTTTGTAACAACAAGTTGTATATTTCCTTGTGAAGAAATTACAGAAAAAAATTTGAAGAATCTTTGTGTACTATTTGTGTTTTTTAAGTTACTTCTTGTCATGCCTATATGAACTAATCGTTGAAGTATTTCATGGTGTCCTAATATCATTACAAGTAAAATAAATATTTTTTTAAATTCATAAAATACTGATGATCCAAGTAAATATTGGTGGACACTTGCCTATTCCACTTGGATACCCAACATTGTTTCTTTTAGTTTCCTTGATTGTAGCACAATTTACTATTTTTGGCAGTTTTCGGGTCTTGAACTTCTAGAGTCATTTTGAGGCCTTAAACGACATTTTTTTTTAAAACTGGAAAACATGAATGCTTACAAGAAAGGTTGCGGTCAAAATTTGTAGTCCTTGGATAGATATTTCCAATGAGGTATCGTATGCATCAAACAAATATTGTATGCCAACACGACCCAGAAACCCTTTGTGTTTCATCTCCTAATGTTGGTTTTTTAGATCTTTAGGTTTTTCTATTGTGTCTCAATAATAAGTAGGCTTCCGAGCCTGATTGTAACACATTTTAAAAGGCATGTAGCCGCTACATCTCTTCTCAAAGATAAGCTACCATTCCTTGTTACCAGGAATAGTGTCCACTCAGATGCTTCTATTCCCAGTAAAACTGGTAGCTATCTTAGAAACAAACAAGTAAATTCTACTTTCGTTTTCCTTTATGAAAATAGATCAGAGTGGAACAAAGGAGACCAACCTTAGTCTTGCGCTTGATTTCCTTGTTTGATTCCTCTCCTTCCTGATAGAGCTTTGCCACTTCTTCTTCATCTGCCCACCTTCAAAGAGCACCTATGGAATCACAACAACATACTACTATCGAAGAATAAAGATCTATATTCATAAATAACACAGGACCAGATATGTGTTAACCATACAAATGCATATATAAGCAAACATACAAGAATATGGAGGAAAACTTGAATAGCTTTATTAAGATCAAAATTAGCAAGAGGATTACAACCATATGTTCTGACCCAGCATCATCCTCCAGCAAGAAAGCCCTTCTTCACCTCAAGTAAAGCCCCAACACTATGAAGTTACACCAGAAAGCCAACAACACTTCTCTACAAGATACAAGATTCCAGCCTCTGGATCTCTGTGATGAGGGATCCATATATAGATGATTGTAGGGAGGTGAGTCATCTTCTGGGATCTTGATTAATGTCCTCTCTATGATAGTTCCTGATTCCACTTGGAGAATGATGATCTCTTACTCATCCCTGGTCGAGAACAGAGAGGCAAGTGTCAGAGGGGAAGCTTTTAGAAGATTCCATGATCTTCCACTTCACAATTTGTCCCTACCATTTGTCCATTCCTAACCATCACACCCTATAGAGGGGCCATTCAATATGCATCACACCTTTTACACTCAGAAAGTGATATGCATCACACCCTCTGCACTGGGTATTTAGTATGGTCCAGTTTTGACCATTTCTGAGTAGTTTTTTGTGGAGAACTTTTGGGAGATGATGTAATCAACTAAACTTGTTAATTTAGGTAGTGAAGCAAAACTTTTAGGGACTTAGGAGCCCTCAGTTTATGGACATTTATTATTGGGGTTGAAGTGCCCAAAAATGTCTATAACAGTTGCCCTTTAAAGCATGAGGTTGTTAATCTTTTGATGTCGGGTGAAATGATTTACCATGAGGATCCGAAGTTTTTTCGAGCTGGGAGGTGACCTGTAATAAGATACAATACAATACATTATCTTTACAACATTTTTTCATGATCTAGCTGAGGTGGGCATTCCCATGCTCAGCTTTATAAATTCATTTTCATGTACATAGGACAAACAATCGTCTGTGTGGCAGACTGATGATTTGGACTCATCATCCTTTGATTTGGATGATCATCTATTTGACAATGATGTACATTTGATGTCTTTATATTATTGAATATATCACAGCCCGGATGGATGAAACTAGATCCGGGGTCTTCAAAACTCGTTCAATCTTCACTCTGAGTACAATTCGATCCATGTGAAAAATGTTTTGGAGTCGAACATGGAAAGACATCGCCTGATTACCAGCCAATGATGTGAGCTATTAACAGGTGCGAGAGGAATCACCAATAATGAAAATGTCCCTCAAGGTACTACAGTACAATTCATGTGGTGTGAAAAAGGACTTGGTGTTGAACACCACGCAAAATATCTCGGTCAAAGGCCATTAATGTGAACCTGTCGCCGAAAGTGAGAAACTTGCCATTGAGGCATGCAAGCTTCAAAGTACTGAAAGGGTTGTCCCTAGATCATGTTCTTGGATAATGAGCTGATGTTGACAAGAAGTGACCTGTTGTAGGAGTGCCTTAATGAATCCCACATCTACGACATGGAACGAAGCAAATGATTTTGGAGGTGAAAATGATCTGACGATACAGGGTTCAAGGTGGCGGTCATGAAAGAATGGAGCATGAGTGTATTGCAGTGGGTGAGACATAGATGAATTGTTTGAATGACTTCTCTTGAACATATCGGCGACACTGATGATGGATTGGTAGCATTAACCCCAAAGATGGATGGTGTGATGGACCAATGGTGATGACCAGTGAACAGAACAACCCAACTCGGCTTGGAAGCAGAAGGAAAGTGTCATGTTCAAGAGCAACTTGCTACCAATAAAGCTTCTTCAAGTTTTCTTCCCAATTTTCCCCAGTGATTGCTGACTAGTACCTCTTTATTTTTTTCAAGCTTGAGGAGGATAACATATGCTTGTTCTATAATCTTCCCTTCAGGCGAACCTGTCGCTATATTTTAGTGAGCCTAGTGATAGTGAAACTTGTTCTCGTCCATTTGGACGAGTTTTTATGGTACGACAGTCAATCTTCCCAAATGCTATGTTCAGTGCATTGTGATCAATAGGGCGGCAGACATGGCTTCCTAAGGATAAAGGATGCAACCTATTGTGGTCTCCCAATATATACTCGACAGTACGTGGGAGCATAAGTCCATACTGGCACTTGCCGTCTGAGAGTGGAGGAATCACCCAACCAACAATGACCCAAGCATAGTAGCTACATTACGGAACTATGGCTTGTTGAAGTTTTTCCGTATCTCTAACATGAGGCAACAAATCAACTTGTTGCAATATTTCCTCAATGCCTGGGATCCTATCAACCAGGTGATCTAGTTTAGGGGCAAATCGATCCCCTTGACTATCATGGACATCTATTTTCTAACCGGTTTATCGAGGCATGGTGCCCCTTTCTCATTATCGGGCTCTTCCCGTGGGGGTGAGTCCGTGAGGGAGTATATTCACCAGCACGGTAGAGAGGGATCTCAGCCGAGTACGGACGGCAAGATCAATATCCAAGAATTCACTGACCAGCCCTTGCGGACCATTTTGATTACTTATGCTAGACTGGTTGGCAGTTCTACTCTTCACATAGCTAACAGGTCTTACATGCACTATGCTTTGGAATGCCTTGAACCGAAGGTGTTCAACTAGCGTGATGCATTACTCTCTATGATGAAAGAACAACTAACCAAGGTGAAAAGTGAAAGATCGAAGAACTTCGGCTATGGTTCTATTTTGACCACTTTCACTTTGGAGAGAATCCCACTGATGCAACCGCAGTACATCTCACTTGGCCTACCTCCACCGACTTAACCACGAATGCAGAGATGGGTTGACCTCATGTCTTAGCATCCTGGCCAGCCTCAGATTTCTTTTTCTGATACTTTCTTCGAGTGGTTCGATCGTCAGGAGATGGTCTATGCCAAATTTCCATATGCTGGCATGGATTTCCTGGGTGACCCCGATTTGGTGCTATCGGCCAGCGAGCAGTGGGGTGCTATGGGTAAGTCCTCTGACCATATCTCTGTTCATTGTTCCTTATAATGTTCTTATGTTTTCTTGACCAAGACTAATCAAAACTCATGTGCTCATGCAGATATTGGACCAGTTCGACTGGCAGTACACTGGAGTGACCCAACAGCCACTATAGCAGGAGAGGCTGTGGGGAGGGCCATCCTTCGCGACCTTGACGTGGTCGAGACTCTTTTAGTACTACAGGACCAGATCGAGGGTCTTACCCTTGGTATCCTGAATGTGAGTACCGACGAGCTGCCTTTGCGGTTGCAGCGACATACTATTGGAGTGTCGAGTCGATGGACTAGGCTTTTACGCATGATTGCATAGGCGGTGACTTGTTATCACCAGCATCATTAGACTAGGGTGCTCCATAGCATATTGAGTTTTGGGTCATTTGACCGATTTTGTCTTGGTTACAGAACATTATGTATAAACTATAAAAAGTTATGTATATATTTTTTTCTATTTTCAGAGCTTTATTTTGGTTAAGTTACATTATCCTGCTGCATATATTGATGTGATTCTTCTTTTTATAAATGTCGCAAATGTCTATCTAACACATTATTTGCCAATGAGTCTGTCAATGTGTTTAAAGTTCTGGAAATATGTTGATACTTAATGAAATCGAACTATCTTTCCAAAATTTTGACTCTTAGGAACATGCAATAGATAGCTGGATTCCGTACATAATAGATGCCGGTGAGTTGTAGAATGACGAGTTGTGAGTCTAGCCTCATGACAAGTCAGCATATGCCATGTGTGATGGCATCAGAGAGGAGTTCTATTAATTCTCTATATTTAGCGATATTGTTCATTGCCCGACCAATACATACCCCTCTGAAACTTACTAACTTACTGTTGGGATTGAACATGGCCCATGCCGTAGAGGACAAGTTCCGCGAGTTATGACTCACTCCATCGGCATATCCAACGAATGATTCGAATAGGTTTGACATCTACAACGAATGCAAAATGTGGACTACCTAACCAAAATATTTGCTCTTAGAGAAAACAAAAATGTAACAAAAGCATGAGGATTACTACACCGAATTAAGCATAGTAACGCTTGAGGTACAACCTGTTTCGAGGTTGCGCCAGTGGAATCCCATCATAGTCCATCAACTTGTAGGCTCCTTTTGCTACTACATGTTTAACAATATAAGGACCCATCCATAACGATTTGAATTTCCCTGCTCCTAACTTTTCGGATTCCTGGTCGTAAAGTAAGACCAGGTCACCTTCTTAGAAGACGTGAGGTTTGACATTTTTGTCGAACTGTGCTTTGACTGGTTTCTTATGAGCTTCATTAGCCAAATCTGCATCATGACTGGTTTCATCCAATTGGATTAGTTCCAAGAAACGAGCCTCTTCTTTGGAGGTTCCGAGGAGAAGGCCGACTGCGAGTTTGAGGGATGAGATTTCACATTGAACAGGTAAGATTGCTTCCAGACCGTACACAAGTTGAAAAGGCGTAAACCCGGTCGCATTTCTTACTGATGTCCGGTATGCCCACAAGGCCGAGTATAGGATCAGGTGCCAATCCCGTTTATGGACTCCGATCATTCTTTGCAGCATGCACTTTAGGACCTTGTTGATCGCCTCAACCTGTCCATTAGCTTGCAGATAGTATGGAGTAGAGCTGTCGTGGGACAGTCCTAATTAGGCAGCCAACTCAACCATCATGTGATTGCAAAAATGCAATCTGTGATCTGTGACTATGGATTGTGGAACGTCGAATCTAGAGACTACGGGATTAAAGAAGAAAAGGGTAGCCGTTTTGCCGCTGTTGTTTAATGTAGGCATCGCCTCGACCCATTTGTTAAAATAGTATACCGCAACTATGATATACCCATGCCCCCCAGCCGAGGTGGGGTTACATGCCATGAAATCTATGCCCCATTTGGCGAATGGCCCAACATCAACTACTAGTTGCAGCGGTGCGGGTGGTCTTCTGGTTTTGCTATCGAAAATTTGGCAAGTATGGCAACTTCTAACTGCGCCTATGCAATCTTTGAACATTGTTGGCCAGAAGTATTCTGCTCGCAAAACACGCATTTGTGCGGATTGAGTCATATCTTGTAGTATCGGAAACGAAGAAATATCACTCTCAAAGGTTGCAGACGATCGGTCTACTTTCGCGAATGAGCTCGAAGATCCTCGAGATATGGTTGAACGATGTTCTTGATGTCATGGAAAGCATAGTTCATTGCTCTCTGAAAAGTTTCCCCTGTGTTCTTTAAACCAAAGGGTATCTTATGATATGCGAATGTGCCCCACAGACAAATGAATGCAGTCTTTGACTGGTCCTGTGTGTGGATATTTATTTGATTATACCCAGAAAATCCATCCATAAATGAAAAGATTTCGCATCCGACGCATTCATCAATTATCTAGTCAATAAAGGGTCTAGCGTAGTTGTCTTTCAGACAAGCTTGATTTACATCCCTGTAATCGACGCACACTCTAATCACTCCTTGTTTTTTCATCACAGGAAAATATTCAATACCCAATCGGTCAAAGGAACGGGGTAAATAAAACCAGCATGGAGGAGTTTTTCAACTTCTACCTTGATGGCAACGACTTTCTTGGGGTGCACCTGCTGTAGCCGTTGTTGTACCGGTTTGACATCTGGATATATGTTAATTTCATGTTCAACTATGCTCGAGTCAATACCTAGCATTTTGTCATATGACCAAGCAAAGACATCTCTAAACTCGCGAAAGAGAGCACTATATATTTCCAGTTTTGAAGAAGAACAAGATTTGCCAACATGAATATTCTCTACAACATCTGTTTTGGTTGAGATATTATGGTAGTAGTCTCTTCGATATTGGATAGGTTTCTCTTGGAATCCACCGCATTTACAGTATCTGTCAGAAAGTCAAATATTGAAGGATGGTATAGGTTGCTAGAATTATCTTCTTTCCAGTTCAGAAGATGGGAACGATGGTGGTAATCTTCCCATGGTGCCCCGTCAATCATCATCGATTGAATGATTCCTTCGTCTATAGAATGTACTTGCGACCAAGGATTTGAAGGGGTGCCATATTCCTTAGACCTATCTATCCAAACACTTGATGAGCATTGATGCGGGTTTTCCTCCCATGCTGAAAACATTCATTGCTATAATATTTCTAGTGAGGTTAGAGGAAATACCTACAGATGATCCTTTTTAACATTGTTTTCTAATATCTTTTGAAAGAAAGATATCATATTGCAGGTTCCTACGTTAGCCACTTCTGCCAAATTGGTTAGAGGCATTAGGGTAAAAGTTCCCATTAAGGTGGGGTCTTTTAGTAGGCCTACTCTGATATTGTGAAGCGTGCTAGGGCTTCCATGGATCATCGAAATGCTTCCCATAACTTGCGAACTGTTGGGGAGAAAAGTTTGCTCGTCGATGATTATAATTCCTCCTTGGGAAGGAAATGCAATTTTCCTAAAGTAGGTCGACACAACCGCTGCCATGGCATATACCCAGGGTCTTCCCAGTAGGATGTTGTAATCGAGGTTTCCGTCGATGACTTCAACATCAATTTCTATTGTTTTTCCCCCCAGTTCGACTTGCAAGTTACTTAATATTCCATACGGGGTGTATGTTCGTCCATCAAATTATTTTAATTTCATCGACAATTGCGACAAGGATGGAGACCCTAGATTTTTCCGGCAACTCATCGACATGATACATGTGGATGCCCCCTCATCAATAATCATTCTATGAACAATTTTGTTCAGTGCTTTCACTTGAATGAGTAAAGCTAGGTGAGCTGGTATGTGAGGGTCATATCCTTTGTGATTGAAAGATACAAGATTGGAATCTGTTGGGTCAATCCCACCTATTGCTGATAATAAAGCCTTCTTTTGGGAGGGGTAATTTGGAAGTACCTCAAAAGTAGACATCACAGAGGGGAATTGGGCTAAATCCTCCACTATATTATAGTGTTGTGTTGCTCGGGCACAAGGATTAAACGTTGATTTGTGTACTACTCCCTTTGGAAATTTTATTGTTAATTCAGGAATGATGGGTAGCACAACTTCGGTCGAAGTTGTTGGTGAACTACTAGGTTGATCATTATCCTTGTTGTTCAATTTCTGTGGATTCCCGTAATCTTTACTCCTTTCCAATATGAGAGCATCATTCAGTTGCTTCGAAACTAATAACATTAGCACTTGCGACGGGGAAGCATTTTTGCTAGCAACTAGATTTGTTCCTGGGATTGGAAAAGGATCAATCAATACAGCCTAGTTTTTTGAATTTTTGAAGGATTTTCTAAGTTCATCTTTATATGGACATTCTTTGGTCCAGTGATCCTCGTCACATATATGACATGGAGTTTTTGGTTTCCTATCCCCATAAGGGTTTGTAGAAGATTTTCTAGGAGATGAGTTCTCCTGGTTTTTCTTCTTCCCTTGTTTTTTCTTCTTGCCTCCTGGTTGCTTGGGTTCTTTACCTATGTTTGTTGACATGGCATTTACTTCCGAGGCTAGAACTTCCTCATTTTCATTTTGACTCGAAACCGTCCGGGCCTTTTTCGATGTAGCCTTTCCAGTTTTAGTGCTTGTCGTACCTATCATGCAATTGCCGGCATGAGAATCTTTGTTTGATTTAGGAGGTGAAGGAACGGAAAATTCTTGTCTAGGAGCATCAAGGATTTTATCGTAGAGCGTGCCAGACTGAGTATAAATCAAGTCTAGATATTGTGCACGAGCAATAACTTGCTCTTCAGTGACAACTCCTCCCTTTGCCACATCTTCTATAATAGCAGGTAATAGAGACTTAATAAACCATTCAGCCAATAGCTGATCAGGAACATACGTTTTTACCATTCTATGACGACATCGCCATTCATGAATATGATCAGATATGTGAGTGGTCGTCGTTTGTTGGAAATTGGTAAGTAGCTCTGTTCATGTTTCGTATCCTATGGGTAACTCAAAATGGGTTAAAAAGGTTGTGTCTAGGGTACTTTAGTTATCAAACGAAGCTCTAGGCAATTCAGTATACCACTTTGCTGCCAGACTAGTTAGCGTTCGCTGAAAGAGGCGAAGCCTGATCAAATCATCATTGAGAGTGTTTGATGAACACCATAGATGAAAGGTCATCACATGATTCGATGGGTATTCACCCAGATTTCCATTAAATTTAGGAATATCAGACGGAAGTTTATGCAGAATCGCCATCCACCAAGGGGCGTAGGCAATTGGATCATTCGTTAGTCAACTTAGATCCGGTAACTCTAAAGTTGCCACAAAAGGCAACTATTGATTAAGGCTTGGTTGAGCATACCTAGGATAAGATGGAATCGTTTGAGCAGTTGATCTTTGCATACCAGCATAATGCATTTGATGTTGGTAACTTTGGTATGGTTGATGGGCATAACCATTATGATATGGTTGATACGGCTGCCCATTACTTGCAAAGACTTGTTGCTCATATCCTTGGTAAGATTGCTGGAATTGCGGTTGTTGGTATTGCACTAGCCATGGTTTTGAAGCCATGGGCTGTTGTCCAGTACTAACTGTTTGACCAAGATGGGGGTTGGAATTCCCCGTTTGAACCTGTGCCATTCCACTAGTTGGTGATTGTGGTTGTGTCGTAGGTACAAGAGATTGTTGCATTACAACCTGCACGACTTGAGGCTGGCATACAACTGGCAACGCTTGTACTTGCGATACTACCACAATAGCCGATGTAGTGGGGATGTTTGTCATAGGTCAACTTTGTTGCATTGAGCATACAACTCTTGGTTGTTGAGGCAGGATTGGCACCAAACCGCTAGTTGTAATTCCAGCATAACCTAAATTTTGTTGTGAACTCACGCATGGTTGTCCTTCCGAGGAAGGCAATGAAAGGGTATACAACCCTTCATACGACGATAATCCAGTACTTAAAGGAATGATTTGCCTTTGGGGACTAGTTTGCCCAAATTGACCCTGCGAAGGATCAATTTGTTGAGACTCAATGTAAGAGATTCCAGATATAATTCCAGACGAACAAACAGGAATAGTCCATACTGTCGAAACAGTCCCTGGATGGACTCCATCCAGTGATTGAGAGCTGTTTGGGACAGATGGCACGCCGACGAACATTGTCGGAGTAGCAGAAGGAGCTTCTGTTGCTGTTGTGTCTGGTAACACAGTCCTTAATGTCGACGGTTGTTCAGACATATTAAGCCTATCCAAAATATTCCTTAGCAATTCTTCAGGAACTTCCGATGGTAGGTGAATATCTTTTGATGAAGAAGGACATAGGGCAATCCCAGCTCCAAATTGCATTAGAGTGTTATAAGAAGGATCTTCCACAATCTCTTCTATGGCAATCAATCCAAGAGGAAGAGGCAGACCGTCAAGTTCGTAAAATATTTCTGGTGCCGAAGAAGATATAAGTTCTACAGTAGTAGACGGTTGGGGAGTAACACCTTCTGAATCAGCTGTATATGGAGCTGGTTCAAGAATAGAAGTGTTTACCATCACACTAGGATCAGTTGTAATGTCCTTTTGTTGCTGCGGAATTTCTCCTATAGAGGTAGGGATACTAGAAATGTTTGGAGTAACCGGAGTCTCTGAGGATGTCGGAGTACTAGCTCCAACCAACCTAGGGGACTTTGACTCGCTCAAGCAAGTTTGCTTCGTCCGGAATGGTTTCACTTCCAGAGTCAATGACGGTTGACTTGTAAGTCTCCGCGAATGATGAGGTTTTGATTGACTTTCTTCCATGATTGCAGATTACTTGATCAACTCAAAATAAAAGGGAAATTTTTTTTTCGAATTAAATGAATTTTAGACGCTTTGACACAACTTGTTTTCTCAATGTTAAAGAGTCAAGAAAAAACAAAAGATGACTATAGTCGCCTTTGATTTTTATTGAGCCTGAAGTGATAAGTGCTCAGAGGACCTTTTCTTTTAAGGAGTCTAAAAAGGAGCAAAATATACTACTCTAGAGATCTAGGCAGAGGGGATTACCAAACCAATTGCAAAATTACAGAATACTTTTTACAGTACGACAGTCAATCTTCCAAAATGTTATGTTCAGTGCATTGCGATCAATAGGGCGGCAGACACGGCTTCCTAAGGATAAAGGATGCAAACTATTGTGGTCTCCCAATATATACTCGACAGTACGTGGGAGCATAAGTCCGTACTGGCACTTGCCGTCTGAGAGCAGAAGTCTGTACTGGCATATGCTTGTTCTATAATCTTCCCTTCAGGCGAACCTGTCGCTATATTTTAGCGAGCCTAGCGACAGTGAAACTCGTTCTCGTCCATTTGGACGAGTTTGTCGCTATTCAGTTTTAATGAGTTTAACGACAAAGATAACTCGGTCCTTTTCAATTTTAGAGAGTTTGAAAGGGATGGAAAGGAGACTCCAAATATTCTTTTTCGTCATATAATCCCTTAAGTCTGAAAAGCGTAAAATAATACGAAAGGGATGAATTTTCGATAGTTTTAACAAGCCGAACAAGACAAGCGCTTGATCTTTTTGTGTAATAATCCCTCAGGTCCAAAAATATTAAAATCTAGAGGAGGGATAGCACTTCTGATAGCTTTAATGAGCTGGAGAGGCAAATTGCTCGGCAATCTTTTCATATTTTACGAGTTAGATCAAAAGAGCTTAAAGGAGACTTGTTTTTGAGGAACAAGTGATATTTTAGGGTAGCAGCTGATTCCAGGTAAGGTTTGGAATTTTCCAATCATGGCAATGTCACAAGGATGGCTAATAGAATCACTCGTTGCAACTATTCCTCAAAAGGGTAAACAATCAAGTGGAGACGTATGATTGGCTAAAATAGAGTGGAGGTGATGGTAAGAACACGACTAACGCTCAAAAGCTGATGATAATGCATTCGCAATGGTTATTTACAAGATATCGGTTCATTTTTTAATGAGCTTAAACTTTGGTGGAACATATGCTCATTGCTTAGGTTTAATTTTTAACAAGCTTGAACTTTGCGTAGAACTGCTCGTGCCAGTCGTATAATAAGGATGTCTCATCGATAGGTTCAATTTTTAAGGAGCTTGCACCATTCGAAACTTTTCTCTATATCCTTTCTTTATGTAAGCTAGGAACGACCAATCCTACGAGTTTAAAGGGTTGAGAATCTACAAACTAAGAAAATAAATGGTCGCTCTTCACTTGTATGCAAAAAGGTTTGCATGCCCTCAGGTATAGTGAAATAGATTTTCCTGGCTACCATATAGAAGTTCTCACATTTGCAAGATAGTCTCCATCCACATAGCAAACAGAAACACTTCCTTGACTTAGTCCATTTGGACAAAGGTGATTATAGATCCAACCACCTAACCTTGACGATGGAATCTTATTCCGGTCCAATCCCATTTTCCTAAACGGACGGGTGTTAGACTAGTCATATATCCTTCGCAGAAACCTACCCTATACCCAAATTTTCCCTGCCGAAGCAGACCAGGGTGCATGCCCCCTTGGTTTCAGTCATGGCCACCGAATTACTCGCGCTCTTTAGGTGGATGGACTGGAGATTGATGAGACATTCCTTGCATGAAAAGACTAGTTAGGGATGGCATTTGACTATTAGCTATGTGTGAGCCGGGGAATGAAAGTTGGCCTATGAGCTGGACCACTCGACCTTCATTCGAAAAACACATTACTCGAAAGAGTGAGGAGACAATGGCTCCCATGCTATAAATATAGTCACGCCCAAGGAGTAGATTATAATCTAAAGGTCCTTGGACTACCATTACATTCAGATAAACGGTTTTCCCTCTCAAAGTTATAGGCAAACTTGGAAGGATCCCTAACGGTCGATTGGTTCCTTTGTCGAAGCCTGTCAAATTTCGCATCTCAGGCAGAAGCAATGTCGAACCGATCGCTTTCCAAGAAGTTGAGGAAAGGATACTCGTAGAAGCCCCTTCATCTATGATAGTACCAACCATGACCATTCTGTAAGCTTGTACAATGATTTGGAATGGTACATTAGACGATAAACAGGGTCTGCCTAGTAGATTCCAATTGAAGGAAATGACTAGGTTGCTCGAAGGTGGGACCGAATAAACGACTGGATATGACCCCGAAAAACTTCCTTCCTGCGGTAAAGAAACAAGTAAATTGCCCCCATGTTCATCAGAGTTTGTGTTTATGAAAATGATTTGAACAATGTCGTTCTCATTCTCTTCGGTGACTGTATCATTTGAAGATGGACCTTCCGAAGACAAGACTGGGTCGATTGCTGTCTCGACCTGATGACTTTGGTCTGGAGTTGACTCAGAAGATTTATCTTCAATGATATATGCTTCAACCTGTTATCACTCAGGTTGTTCCCTGCTTCCTAAAGGGAATACGGCCGAGGTAACCACTAACCAATCTTTTAGTTACAAGTCCTAGCCTACCTGTAACCAGAGAGGGCTCTCTCTTTATGATTTAGATTTATTTGTGGATGATTTTAGGCTAGTTATGGTGTGCTGTTTTGTTTGAGTTTGGTGGGTCATTGAATTCAAACATAGCTGAGGTATAGATTACAGAACAATTTGGTCCATTGGGTAATGGAGTTCAGGTAATGTGCTGCTGAAGTAGGTTTTTGAAGGCAGAGTGTTGCTGCAGAGCCAGATAGGCATCTGTGAAACAATTTCTTAGATTATGAAATGAAGTTATGGAATTAGTAAGTGAAAGGCAATTGAGAATCTTTCACTATGCTAACAAAGGAGAAATGAGAGTGTTGCTTAAGAGCAGTTAAGAATTCTTAGACAATATTCACAGTGATAGAATTAGTTTAGACATGAGCAATTAAGAATTCATATCCATCGCTAATCCAGAAGAAAACATATTAAGAAATAGAGATTGAGCATAGGGTGTATTCAAATAAATCCTAAGCTATTCTTTTTCTCTATTTCCTATGACCATGAACATATATGAATTTTGGCATACACAGAAAAAAAATACACAGTTCAGAATAACTTATTGTTCCAGCAAACGACACAGGAATTCTACAACACAACAGAGCCATTCATTTCCACCTTCAGACAGCATAGAAACCAGGAACTCCACCAGCAATTTGTATTAGCAAAATGTCACAAGTATACAATAGAGCTCTTCTGAAAGAGTTTCACTACAACCGACCCTCAATACATTCTTTGAGGGGATATATATACAAAAATAGGATACAAAATATCTCAATAGTGAGTTATTGTGCAATAATTTGCACCACTAACTCTCTTACAAAAAGTAAATGAAAGAAATAACTACAGCATTTAATGTTGAGATGGCAGCTATCTTTCTGTCAGACAACTTTTGACTTTTTGGCTCAGGAAAGTTGGTTGTAGCTATGCATTTAATTCTGCGTTAGTTGAGCCTACTGCCTGAGTGTTTTGGTGAGTCACTGTACGGATGCTTCCTATGATACCTGCGTGCTGATTTGTCTGTTGACCTGTACTATGACTGAGATCTGAATTTTCACAAAAAGGAATAATATGATGGGATCATCTGGGCAGAATTTCCAGCATTGCCTGCCACCAATCAGCTGGAGGGAGCTGATGTCTCCTTATTTTTACCAGTGTTTCATCTACTTCTGTATATCTTTAGAAGTTTGGAGGCACCTCAAACAGATGATTTATCTCATGCTCAATAAAAAATAGATTTTCTAATTTGTCATAAAGAGACTGCCCAGAGGGAGGCCCTGTTTCTTCTGTGGAGCTGTTGGATGCTGTAATTTGATTCTCAACATAATTGTTGATCCTTGTGATATACTGATTATATGACAGCAGTTGTCCTGTGCCAGTCACTAGGCTTGGCAGTCCTTTATCCTGTAACAGTGTCATCTTGGCCCTGAATTCATCAAGTTCTGCCTTCATCTCCTGAAATTTTCTCTCTAGAGTTTGAGTGAAGTTCCTCAAAGTCAGCACTTTCTTAGCTGTCAGGATGGTGTCTGTTCTGCTGTTTATTTCTAGTGTTGCCAATTCCTCCTTAGTGTGATTATTGAGGAAATGTATCATCTTATTGGCCTGCTCAGGCATGATTCCTAGTGTTGTTCTGGCCCTTTGTATTTCAACATGAGCCATGCTTATCAATTCAACTTGCTCATGTATTGCCTGGATTGGCCTCCATTGGTCATGGATTGATTGGCCAATTTTGGCCCAAATTATCTTCTTGATTTCTGCTAAGGTCTTGCCTAGAAGCAATTCCTTTTCCAAAGTTTTTACTTTGGCCTCCAAGGCCTTTATCTCTCTCTATTTTTCTGCCACTGCCATTTTGGACTTCTCATAGCTGGCCTCTAGCTTGGCCAGTCTATCCTTGGCTTCATTTATTTCTGTCACTTGAGTTTCAAGCTCCTTGACAGCTTTCATCAAGTCCTCCATACTAATGCTATATTTTGTTGCTGTTGTTGCTTCTATTGCCTCTGTTGCTGATGTGGCTATGGTTGGTGCTGGAATGGCAGGAGGGGCTGCAACTGCTTGTGAAGGAGGGGCAGGGCCAAGAGTTGTAGAAGTTTGAGGGGGCTGGGAGGTTGATTCTCCCTGTCTTCCTTGCCATTCTTTTTCCAATTCTCCTTCCATCTCTAGTATCCTTTGATTCATCTTCATGAGTAAATCCATGGTGTCATCAAGCTATTTTTCTTGTGCAAGTTTTGTAGTGTCAGGGTGAATGGCTGGAGGCAATTTTTCCTGTTTCCTGAGTGCAGCAATATCATCCTCTTTCCTTTTCATAAGGGCCCTAACACCCTTTGGATCTTTCAGATCATGTCCTAGATCAATGATAATGTCTTCCAATGTCTTTATTCTGTTGTCCTTGGCCTGGGAAGACATCCTTTCCAAATCCAATTGTGTATTAGTATTTTTCAGTGATTCTTTCAATTTATGGGCCAGCATGGCCTTGTCTGCAAGTGTAGCATAGACCATTTCCCCTGTTTTCTTGTGCAGCTCTATTTGATCCATTGGATGTATGTCTTTAGAAAAGATCTCCAAGTTTGTTCTTAGGTAATCTGTAGAGGTTTTGGGATGTGGAACTTTAGGCTTTAAATGAGTAAAAATCATTTTGTCCTCCTTGATGTCGTATGCTGCCATCAATCTCTGTTTTTTGGAGGGGGTTGCCTTCAAGAATTGATCATAGAGTTGTACTTTCAACAATTCATTCTGTGCTTTGATCTCCATGAAACCCCCTTTGATACCAGCTGGTTGCTTGCCTTGCTGCCTTGAGGAGGATACCTCTGTGCCTTGCTGCATGGCCTATTCCAGCTGAAATGAACTGGTGGCAGTCTGCTGGCTGGATTGTCTTTCTCTGTCTTGGCTTTCTGCCCTTTCCTCATTGATGTCTTCTTCCTCTTTTTCAGGGTCAATTCTTGGCCTCTTGGCCTCTGGTTGTTGTGTTGACCCACTTGGAGGTGTGACCTCCTCTCTATCTCGCTTTTTTCCTCTCTTTTCATTTAGAGGTGTTTGCAAAACTGGGATTTGGGGTGGTCCAGTTTGCTGTAAAGGGGCTTGCCCTTAAGTTTGATCCTTCGAGGTGTTGGCCTACCCTGCCTCTGTCTCTTGTTGTTCATACATTATTTATTTTCCTTTTGCTGTAGTGGTGGTTGTAGATGCTTGCTGGGTAGTCTGTGCAGCTGGAGTAGTGGATGTGCCTTCTCCTACTTGGACTGGTTGCTTGAATATGACCTGGATTTCTCGGTGCGGGAGGCATCAAGCTGGATCAGTTGCAAGTATTTGGGTCAACTTTGAGGGCGGAAGCAACTTTGGTGGGTGAATTCTTGATTTCGGCAGTGAACGACGTCTTTTGCATGCAGAGTGCTCCGGAAACGACGAATGAAAATGACAAACAACGGTCATTTCCCGAGTTTTTATGCACTTTTGGCCCTTTGGTGCCTTTTTGGTGATGACATCATGCTGACGTCATCATGCGTCCGGGTACGGCAAGGTGACATGGCAGCTGACGTGGGTGGCCGGGTGGCGGTGACACGGTGGCAGGGCAAGCGGGTGGACAGACGACGTGGAGGCAACGTGGAGACGCGGTGGCGGAAAGGTGAGGTGATGTCACGCTGACGGGAGTGTGATGTCAACGAGGTGGGATGGGTGGTAAGTGGTTTCCCCGGAGGCCCCAATAGGTGGTAAGTGGTATGGGGGGGGGGGGGGGGGGAGAGCGCTCCGAAAGTGCAGGAGGCCGACGCGTGGCGGGGGTATGGCGGTGAAACCGCCAATACCCCGAACGCAAAAGGTCAAGCACTTCACGGGCAAGATTGACCGCCCATCGTTGGATCGCATCGCCCACGATCAGACAGCTGGCGGGGGAAACGATGTGATGGCGCATTAAAACAGGGGGACCCGCCGATTATTTTATTGGTTTAAATAAATCGTGCTCGGGGGGGTCTTTAACATTAGGATTTTGGGTTTTAGTTTATTAATTTTTTTATTAAAAACATTACAAACACCAACCTTAGTGCGGAAAAAGCGGGGAAAGGGGTTAATGAGGGAAGGAACTATGGATTTTTGGTTTTTAGCCAAAGTTTTGATTGAAAACCCATAGTTTAGGGTCAAAGAGGGTTAATACTAACCCCTGATGGGTTAATATTTCCCAAGAAAGTGTTATATAGCTATAGTGCTAGGGGGAGGGTATTTAAATAGATTTTTTGGGAATTTTTAAATAGATATTTATAGAATTAGGGAAGGGGGGTACTTAGGGAGCTAAATAATACATCAGTTGTTAATATGACATTTGTGAGGTGAATGTAGGGGCAAAGATTAAGTTTTTAAAAGGTAAAACTTAGGAATGGAAGATGAATGAAATGAGAGTAAAGATTTTTACACAAAAAATGTGGCTTCTTTCTCTTGACTAAACTTCATGGTTTGACCTAGTAGCTTGTCATGAACTGAAGTGGAACTGGACACTTGAGCAGATCTCAAGGTCCTTGGGGATGTTAGTAAATGATGTTTGGGGGAAAAAAAGGGGGAAATTAGACATGCTTCCAATGTTATGGCCTCAAACCTCTGCTATGATGCCAATACCCTGAATGGAATGAGTCTTTGTACTTGATAAGCCAATTGGTGATGGCCCTTCCTTTCTACAACCATGCACTACTTACCCATCCTAGTAATCTTAACATTTTTTCTTCACTTGAAGTGGGTGCACTTGAATTAGTAGACCCTGATTATTCTCTTTTTCTTTTGACTGCCCTCCTATCTAAATGTACCCTTATTTCTTCCAAGGACCCAGATTAAGCAGTTGGGCTCCTTCATTTCTCTACCTA
>APFE030118491.1:39199-89829 GCA_000404065.3 Pinus taeda
ATAAAAAACTAAAATATTTAACATGGTATCTGAGTATAGGAAGCATTTGTGGGAAAAACACATATTTTATTGTAGGTCACATAGGATTGAACATCCCAAAGAGGATGGATCAACCCATTACTATGATTTTTACTCCATTCAACTTCATTGAGTGGAATTATAAGATAATACTTCTACTATGAAGTAAAGGAATTTATAGAATCAACATGGATATCAAAATAGAGTCAAATTTAGCTATAGATAATGAAAAATACTTCAATAGAATGGATCAATCCCATGGACCTTAATTCTTGTTCACTTCTCCAAATTTTCTCTTTCATGTTTAGTCTTGTTCAAATCCAAACAATGTATGGGACTAAGTTGGAGGAAATATTTGGAAGCAGGATCAATTAAGAGGACAACAATTGGAGGATGGTCTCATATCCTTGAGCCCAAGCAAATTTGAGACAAAACATGACTTGTTTCCTAATTTCAAGACTTTGATCCAATAGGTTAAAACATGTAGCATTGGTAGAAAATAGGAGTATCCTATCCTCTCAGTTATTTCAAAGCTAATACTTAAGTATTCCATGTTTATTTCTTCCTTCCACACTATGATACCTTCTATGGAAAAAAATTGGAAGATTCCCTCTATGGATGACTTCATAGATTCACTCATTCATGATAAATGCAATATCATTTAGAAGCGGAGTCTTAAAAACCCTAACCCCCATGCACTTTTAGTGCAATATGGTACAATAAGAACAAGCATAAATCAAGGGATACTTATCACATAGATGGAGAAAGCATTGAATCCACTAAGGAGACTTTGAACCCCAAAGGAGGAAAGTATAAGAAGGAGAGAACACAATGCATATATAATAACAAAGGATTTCATCCAAAAAGTTTTTTTTATATTGAATGCCTTTGATCTTATGGAAACATTTCTTCACCAACACAACATTGTAGATTGCATACTAGAAAATGTCAAGAATGATGCACCCATTCCACTAGAGGATTAAGGTAAGGGCCATATTTTGACTAATATTGATTTATAATTTGATATATAGACCTTAATCTTAGGTCCATGTAATCATATGGATACATCAAATCATTATTTTTCTTTCTTGGTACCTTTCTTTATACTTCCTATTTTGCTAGGAGACAAAGATTATATAAGAGTGTATAGAGAAGGGAGATTGGAACTTAATTATGGAAGTTTTCAAAATGTGTTGCATGTTTAAGATATCTCCATGTATCTCAACTCTATCTACCAAATTACCTAATTGAGTACAAGCAATTGAGTTGAGTTCACTCTGGATTTGGTGATAATTTCCAAGATGATCGATGGTTCTAGAGTCATAATTGGTGAGGTGGATCACCATTCCAAGTTGTATTCCTTCTCTTATATCATTCCTAAATCAACTTATATTTCTCTTCTAACACATGCACATGAATAAAGTAGATAAATATCAAATTATAAGTTTGAGTAACCCCCCATGCATCCAATCTAGGAGAAACCTATTGTAGCCTTTTACCTCTTCTTGAGGTAAATCTTTGAGATTTTTGTACATTCTTCAAATCATATTTTTGATCAATTTTTAGAATATAATTTAGAATTCCATGAGAATCCCATTGCATATCTAGATCATAAGCTGCATAGGGCACATCATACTTTACAAGTATCTAGTAAGCTAATGGGTGATACTACAAAGATACAAATAACTATATCTTAGTTTTTTGGTACTCCATGACCACTCATTTCTATTGTAATAAAGTAAAAGCTAAGAGATTCTTATATGATGGGACTGAAAAGATATAAGGATAGACTCATGATGGAATTATTGATGAATAAAACCATCCTTTATCATAAAAATTGCATAGTACTCATTATATGCATTATATTTTGAGCTGGGGGTGCGGGGTTCCTTGTTTGCCTCACCATTTTCATATTTTGTTTTAGGTGAGTTGTTTTGTACACGAGTACTTAACATGACTACAAATTATCGAGACTCGCATAGTTGTTTTGTTCATGAGAACCTAACATGGTTGAAAATTATTGGGAATTACTTTTTCACACATCCAAGTAGTGGTTTGGGAGGGGGATGTTTGGGTACATGCACATTTCCTACCATTTAGGAGGGTTGTTAGTTATCATAGTTTCTATTTTTAGTAGGTGTTACCAAGCAAGCTGATACATGATAATGAGTAGATAGTGATTAGGTAATGGAATGGCATCATACTACACTAGCATGGTATTATGTGTTAACCTTATCCATATCATTATCCTCATCCTTGATAAGTGCTCAATTTTCCTTAAGTAACTTTCCTATTCTTGGAGTTCACCTTATCCATTAGACATTAGTCCTATTTTTGGAGACTAGTTGTATTTATAGACTTTAGAGTTATATGCATACTTTTTTTTCAAATGCATAATATGTAATAACATGGGTGACAAAAACCATGAGCTCATAAACTACCATTAGTAAATTCCTATTTTCTATGAATAAGTGTGTCAAGCCAGGAACTAACTCCTCAAATGAATTATGTCTTTGCATTAAGGATAATCATGGATATATACATGGAGGGAGAGACTCTTAGCCTTCATCTCCAAATGTCTTTTCATATCCCAATTCTCCTTATTTTCTATTTCCACTATTTTACATCGATTCACCTAACCCGAATGATTAGGTGTCAACATTACCCCCATTAATCTGAAGGGACGTTGGTGAGTCCATGCACCGTTCTGAATCTTTCAAACTTTTCTCTTCCAATCACTTTGGTGAAGATGTCTACAGTCTACTCATTTGTGGAACAATAGAGTAGGTGAATTGTCTTGGCCTCAACAAGATGTTGAATCATATGGTATTTTGTATTGATATGATTTGTTCGATCATGGAACTTTGGGTCCTTGTCCAATTTTATTGCAGAAGTTTTGTCAATCATGAGAGGAGTTGAATGCACTTGTTTCTCCTACAAACCTTCCAGAATTTTCCTGAGCCACACAATTTCCTTTGTTTCTTCAGCTGCTGCCACATATTCTGCCTGAGTTGTGGAATCTGTTGGAACTGATTGTTTGTGTGACCTCTAGGAGACAGATCCTAATCCAAGACCCATAACATAACCTGAAGTAGATACCCAAGTTTATTTATCTCCATAAAAGTTTAAATCAGAGTATCCAATCAAGCTGAAGTCGCTCACCTTTATATACTTAAGTCCTAAATCTTGGGTTTCCTTCAAGTACTTTAGAACTCTTTTCGTAGCAGACCAATGTCCCTCACAGGGATTTTTCATAAACTTGGAGAGGATTCCAACAACAAATGAAATGTTTGGTCTGGTAGTAGTCAAGTAGTTGAGACTTCCTACAAGTTGTGTATACTTTGTTGCATCCTCAAATTATTTTCCTTCAATTTATGTGAGCTTTAAGTTATGTTCCATTGGAGTAATGAAAGGATTACACTCAGCCATGCCAAACTTGTTCAACAGATCTTCAATGTACTTCTTCTGATACGGGAATATAAACTTTAGATGTTGAGTTACTCCAATGCCAAGATAGTAGTGAATATACCCCAAGTCTTTCATTTCAAAACCTTTCCTCAATTTCTTCTTTATGGATGCAATATAGATCTCATTGTTCCCTATCATCAAAATATCATCTACATACACCATAATATATATAATTGTTTTTCCAACTTTATTTAAAAACAAAGTTGCATCATCAAGATCATAATGTTTGAAGTTGAGTTTCAAAAGATGCTTAGTTAACTTTTGATACCAGGTCTGTGGTGTTTGCTTGAGGCCATATAAGGATTTTACAAGCTTGCATACTTTATGTTTGCAACCCTTCACAAAATCCTTCTAGCTGGGACATAAAATCATTCTCTTTCATATCTCAATTCAAGAAAGCAATTTTTACATCCTTTTGATGGAATTTTCAACTATTCTGAGATACCAAGCAAAACAGTGTCTAGATGGTAGCCCTTTTTTTGTGGTGGGGAGGGGTTTCCTCATAGTCGACCCCCTCCTTCTATGCAAAACCTTTTTCCAGAAGCCTAGATTTGTAATTTTCAAGTGAGCCATCAAATTTATACTTGTCCTTGTAGACCCACTTGCAGCCTATTTGTTTGGTTCCCAATGGAGGAACAACCAGCTTCTAAGTGCAATTCTTTATCAACGAATCATACTCTTTTTGCTTCACTTCTTTCCATTCATCATGAGACGTGAATTATTTGAATGAATTTGATTCAAAATCTGTAGGTAAGTTCATTTCACAATCATAAGAAACATCCATATCAACAAGTGAATTAGAATCATCTACATCATCTCCATTTTGTCTAGTAGAGCTTCTTGTTCCTATCTTTCCAACCTCATTAGGACGAACACTTACAAGTGTCTTTGTCAACCATTTTTTAGGACATTTTTGAGATGGAATAGGCTGATCAGTTGAATGAGTTGGGGCTAAATCAAGATCTAGTATCCCAATTATGTCAATCACATAACTCAAAGTGTCATATGGATTAGGGGATAGATCTTCATGAGGGGGAGAAAGTGCTTACAAAGAATATTCCTTAGCTTGATCCAGTATATGAATCCCCCTTCAAGATGTGGAATCTCATTATCAAATTCTTGTAAAGACTTTGCATGTATGAATCTATCCAAGTGATCAAGTTATTTCTCAACAACATTGTCAGCCTTGGAATATTCAAGAAAGATCACATCTCTATATACTACAAACTTTTTATTAACTTCATCATAGAGGCGATATGCTTTGGAGGTATTTGAATACCCCAAGAAGATACACTTACGACTCTTTTCACCAAGTTTGTTTCTTTGTTCCTTAGTTATCAAGGCATAACAGGTGGAACCAAATACCTTGAGATGCTTTACCGAAGGAATGTGTCCATACCACATTTCATAAGGAGTCTTGTTTCTAATAGCATTAGATAGACACATATTATTTATATACACAACGCATAAAACTTCGTCAGACCAAAACATCAATTTTACATTCTTAAAAAACATCATGGAATGTACCATATTTAAGATTGTCCTATTCATTATTTCAGCTACTCCGTTCTGTTGGGGATTATAAGGCAAAGTTGTTTGATTTTTGATCCCATGCTGATGAAGATAGTTTTCAAATTCATTTGAAGTGTATTCTTTTCAATTTTCAATGAAAATAAAGCCAATATGAGATTGTGCACCATTTTCAATCCATGCATGAAAGTTCTTGAATGTTTGAAAAACATCAAATTTGTTCTTCAATAAATAAACCAAACACATTTTGGTGTAGTCATCAATAAATGCAATGATATATTTATTACCATTTGTAGAAGGAACATGCATTGGGACACATAAGTCTGAATGAATAAGTTCAATTTTTCTATGTGCCCTGGAATGTGAATCGTAAAAAGAATGTTTGTTGTACTTTCCTAAGATACAAGTATCACATTGCTTAAGTTTCCTAGGAATTGTAGGCAAACACATAACACCACATTTCTTCAACATACTAAGGTTGTCATAACTCAAGGGTCCAAATCTAGAATGCCATAAAAAACTTGATGGAAATGTACCTTCATCATAATGAGAACTATATGAATATTTTTTTTTGCACAAGCAGAGGTACCTTGCAGCATCAGAAGTCTTTCTTCTTCTATCCCCATATGACAAGTGAGTGATCTGATGTTTTTCTAACCTTAACCTTGCCATCAAACATATCAATGGAGTGTCCTTTCTGGCAGATGTGGAACAAAGAAAACAAGTTTCTCCTCAGCTCTGGTAGATATAGAGCATCATGTAGAAGAAAGTATGGAAGACCAGGCATTTTGAGCGTGATGTTTCCATGCCCTAATGACTTAAGTTTTGACTTGTCTACAAAGTATACTGCTCCATCAACATTGTCAATAAATTCTTCAAAAAAATATCTTCTAAAATTCATGTGGCATGTTGCTCCTGCATCAAGTAACCAGTCATTTTTCGAAGTAGCAAGTGAAGCATTAAATACATCTTCAGTTATTCCAATATTGCAATGTGCCACAACATAGTGACCAGATTCGGGTGCTTTACCTTTTCCTTTGTCATTGGTTTTACCTTTGCCTTCATTTATTTCCTACTAAATTTTGTCCCAAGGCAACTTACATGTGGATGAATCATGTCCATCTCTATTCATCATATGCAGTGAAGATCAAATGTTTCTCCTTGGAATTGTCTGCCCCCCCACCTCCGAAATTCATTTTTCCTCTTCCTCTTCGGCCATATCTTCCTCTAGAAGAATCTTGTGCATGATTCTTCTCTCTATGTGTGAGATACACAACTTCTTTAGAAGACTAAGGAGATGCCTTCTTCCCAAAAGCCTTCTCTCTCTCATAAAACTTCTTATCAAGGGATTCAAAGGTAATCTTATTGAGGTTTCCACTTGCTTGCAATGACTCAAGATAATTTGAATAAGTGGGATATACGGCCTTGACAGAAGCTATGAGAGGAATGTTTATTTCACCACCAATGGTTTTTATATCATGCATTATGGATCTTACTTATGATGCTAAAGCAAGAGGGTCACCATTTTTTAATTCTGGACTAAACAATTTAATCATCAATTGGACAACTTCAACATCAGAGTGTGAGTCATACAATTCCTTCAACTTATGTAAGGCTTCAAAATCATTTAAAAATGGTGAAATATGGTGACTCACCTCTTCATTTACAGATGTTGCAATCAAGTTATAGGCCTTGCTATTCTTATTTTCCCAAATGGAAATCTCCTTATCTAAGGTGGGCTTTACAGGTTCATTATCTCTTTCTCCTATACAAACTCCTTTCCACAACTCATTGAAAATGAGAGTGTGTTTTATCTTCCATGACCATTTAGGATAGTTCTCTTTTCTAGAGAGAACTACTCCAACAACAAATATCAATGAATGCATTTTAAAATATGTGTATTATGTATAAAATGTACTTCTGTTGGCAAAAACATGCACTTTAAGTGGTAATTTTGTAAAAAAAAAACAATTATGATATATATATATATATTAGAGGTATTATTTGGGGAAGGGTTATATGAGGGAGGTGTTGTATGGGGGAGGGGGTATATGGGGAGGTGTTATATGGCACTACCTATTATTGGATTGATTTTTTTTGTTGTTGTTGCAAATGGATCAGATGTTGGTATGGACTATAAGGTACAAAAGTTGGTAGATATGGGTGGTGGCAGATTCAAGCCCCACAATAGGTGGTATGAATTGGCACAAAGGTTGGTAAGTAGTGGTGGAGGACTGTGGTATGTGTTGGAAAAGGTAACTATGTTCGGTCTTCAATAATGTACTTGATTCATTATGTAATGTACTTTCCAAAAGAATAAAGAAAATATTTTTATTGTTATTATTGTGACTTATTAAAGCACGGGTTTCATGCTTGGGTCACCATGTTGTAGGTAAAAGTCTCCATTGTGGACTTCTAGGATTTAATCTGAGTCTATAGAATTATTGTATTTAAAGAGACCCTTCTTGTGCTTTTTAATCATGTAAAAATGTTAGGTATTGAATCAAATATCAATTATGTAACCTCCACACCATGTCATCCTGAGGGGAGATCAAGTCGGCCTAAGACCCTATTTGAGCCCATGAGAAGCCTATAAAAGTAAGGACATTGAATTCATTTGGAGTATCACTTCACATCAAGTTCGAATTCTCTCTACTAGGCAGAAGTGTGAAAATCTCTTGTTGTTGGGCAAAAGCACAAAGTTCTCTTTTTGCTGGGAAAGTCTATTGCTAGGAAGCCGAAGTGAATGCTAGTTTGGGTGTGTCTAAGGAGACAAGGAAAATTGAAATTTTGGTGGTTGGTGCTCTCTGTTTCATGCTCTAGATTGGAAGATCGAAGTCTTCCAATTTGGACTACTGTCGAAAGCCGTTAGCTACTACAAGTTGTTGGATAGTTGAAGATGCTGGGAATATGTCAAAATTCTAGAGGCTAACTTAGTGTGGAGAGAAGGTTTGGTCTTGGTTTAGGGTAAAGAGTCTCAAAGAATACTACTGAAAGGAAGAATTACTTTGACTGGGTTTTCCCTTGAGGGGGGTTTTTCCCTGGCATGTGCCTACATCTTGTGTCCATTGTTTTATGTGCTGCTTCTTTTGGTAATTGCTCGATGAACTAAAGAAAGAAGATATAAAGAATCATAATAATAAGAAACATCAAAAGTAATTATCAATATCAAGAAAATATTTACTACCTTTCTGATTTTCCAACATGGTATCAAAGCTTTGGTGAAGAAGGAAGAAAAAGGCAGTCTCAAGCACCTAATTCATTAGGTACTATCTTAGGGAAGGAGTCTACTATATTCAAGGAGGATGTCTAACTAAATCAAGGGTGAGAACAAACTTGAAGAAGCATCTAACTTTAGATCCTATAAGAAGAGGATTGACCTAATCCTCGAGAAGAACAAGGTGTTGAATTTAGGAAAAGGAAATATAAAGAAGCCTACAAAAGATTTCATTGATGCCAACAAAGTGGAATTCAATGATCTAGAATTGGTGGCTATGACTGAGATGGTAGAAGGGATAACATAAAATCTTGTCCCATTCATATCTAACGTCGAGATATATAGAGCCTTGTCGAAGTTGTTTACTATTAAGAATATTGGTCAAGTAGAAAGTATGAAGAATGAGATGACACCTATGAAGATGATACTATGGTAACATTATTTGTGGAGATAGCTAGACTCAGGGATGATCTCTTAGCCATTGATGAGATTTTTTCAGACAAATAACTTGTGATCACTGATCTATTAGGATTTCGACCATCTTGGGGTGCATTTGCAGTAGGTCTCATTAGTTGGAGGAAGCCCCCAACAACTCCCAAAGATAAGCATCTCATGTATTTTCAAGTTTTGGGTTCATATACTCATTCAAATTTGATTATATTAAATACTAATCACCTTTCTCCCTTTGTTTTCTTGACTAGGGAAAATATCTGAAAGAAGGAGGATCTCTCAAGACAAGGTTAGTCAAGAAACAAAGGTATGCTTTGAATACTTTGATTGAAAGGATTATTCATTTGATTATCTATTACTAACTCTGTTATAAATAGCCATATTGAATCTTAGTGATTCTTGTTTGGGTGATTCATCTCTTGATAAATCTACCCACCCCACTCTTATCTGATTTTTTGTAGAACTCTAAGACAAGTTTTGGAAAACCTAACCGGTTTTCTAGTGTGAATGTCTGAAACCCTAAACTACTTAGGGATATTGTGAAATGCTAGTTGAAGTTTTTATTGATAATGTCTTGTTTGGGATTTTGGCGTGATCTAAAAATTCTAACTTGTTAGGGTTGAATGAAAAGGTCTAAAATCCTGAAATCTTTGAAGCTTTAGTACTATAGGGTTTGATACGTTTCTACATTGTAACCCTAGCTCATTAGGGTTTGGTGGAATGTGTGTTCTACATTGGAACCCTAGTTCATTAAGGTTTAGCGAAATGTGTGAGAAAAACCCTTATATTGTCTTAAAATGTTTTCCTTGGTATGTGTGTTTGTCTAATAAAAACTAGTGTAATCAAAATGATTGTGTGTTTAACTCTTATTTGATATTGTTGTGAAGTTGGGTTTGAATAACACATAATATGAAATATATTTGCATGATGATGGAATCTATCCATATATAGATATGTCCTTTTGTTTGAAATCCTAGGTTGGTCTAGGATAAGATTTATTAATGTTGTTGGACATATGATATGCTTATGTATGGTTATGAATTCCTAGATATATTTATCTAGTCATTTATGGTCATGAGTTTTAGGATTTAATGGAAGTCCTTGTATGAGGTTATAGGATGATGATACCTGAAAATCTAGGGTTTTGCAGTTAAATCCTAATAATGACATTATCTTAATGTAAAATGTAACAATCTGATATCTATACATATAATGATTGTTGATATTGTGAAAATGGAATTCTAATGTTTTGGAATTAAACCTTAATCAAAGTAAAAGCTTTGGAATATGATGATTTGAGATTTCTATAAAGTTTGGTGAATTTGTGAATTCTAGGGTTTTGGAGTTGAACCTTAGTTGAAGTAGAAATCTTTGATGAATATATTATAACTTGAGATGTGTGAGATATTTGTTGAGATTTGAATTTTTGGTTGAGATTGATGATTGCTCGAAAATCTAGGGTTTGCAACTAACCCTAGTAGTAGTTGGCCATGTTATTAATTGTTTGATGGTTGATTGAAAATATGGGGGTTTGGAACTAACCCTAGTGGAAGTTGGTTAGGCTAATAACTAAGTTGTGATTGAATTTTATTGATTGTTTTGTACAAAATCTAGGATTTGTATGAATTCCTAGTGAGAAGTATAAGATATGTATTTTGAAAGGTTGTTAAATACTTTGTAGATCTATATTTGCGTGAATTGTTTCTAGGGTTTTCCATATGTTGTATTAAGGTATGCCATACCTTTGGAAGACACATTGAAACCCCTAATGGAATGAATGTTGTTATGAAGTAGTCTAGGGTGTATAAAAAAGTTCCTAGCAAGATGTTGAATAGTATATGTCTCTTGTTTGTAATTGAGTTTGGGTATATGATATGTATATATATATGAAATGCTCCCATGATTATGATATGGCTAACATCATGCTTCTATAGTTTTGGTTGTAATTGATATTGAAGTTGTGTAGGTACACAATCTTCAACATTGTGAAGATGTTCATTGATGTGATAAGTATGTTGGGGATGATGATAACTTTGATGAAATTGTTGGAAGCCACGAAATATACTCCGATGTCGAAAAGGAAGAAGATGATCTCCTAGATGAAGCATGAATATAAGAGATCTCCCTAAGATTAAGAGGCAGTCTGGATTAATAGGTGCTTCCCGGTTGAGAGGGAGGGATTATCTTGATGCTAATTGAAGAATGAATTTTGGAGGATATGTTACTGCATGAGAAGTAGGAAGTAAATCATATGATTGATGAATATTTTTTCAAAAGATTCGATTGATAATCCTAATATGGAAAGTTTAGAAGCAACATAAAGCTGTCTGTAAAACTTCGGAGGTTTGTATTTGATTATGTACATGTGAAAGTATATTATTGATTGTGGTTGTGTTTGTACAGGTGAATCTCTCGAAGGAAGCATGTTGGTTACCAATCAATTTTTTTGGGAGAGATTGGTTATTCTTGATCTACTGGATCAAGGGGTGTTGAGGCTTTGTGAGTGAAGAATTTCCTCAGAGAACATCTGGTTGACACATTGTGTTGATGTCTAGAAGTTGGAAAGGTGGTGTTAATCAAAGAGATTTGTTTTGGATACACACCTAGATTTTTTGGTTGATGGTTAGAAAGTAAGCTTGATGGCACGTAAAGGGGCTAAAAGATTGATTCCATCTTAGTCCCACCTGGATAGGTTGCCTTGGTCGGGAATCTAGTCCTTGGAATTGTGGTGCCTAAACTATTGAATGATTAGTTGGATAGATTTCCCTGGTCAGGAATCCACTCTATGGCATTGTGGTGCCTAAACTATTGAATGACTATTTGGATAGATTTCCCTGGTTAAGAATCTAGTCCATGGCATTGTGGTGCCTAAAGTTATTCATGGTTAATATAGTTTAAGATCTTAAATTGTATATGTACATTATGAATACCTCCCTAGTTAAGAGGGAGTGTTGGAAAAAGTAACTATGTTTGGCCTTCAATAATGTACTTGAGTCATTATGTAATGTACTTGTCAAAAGAATAAAGAAAATAATTTTATTATTATTATTGTGACTTACTAAAGCATGGGTTTCATGCTTGGGTCACCATGTTTTATGTCAAAGTCCCTATTGCAGACATCTTGGATTTATTCTGAGTCTATAATTATTGTACATTTAAAGAGACCCTTATTGGGATTTTGAATCATGTAGAAAGGTTAAGTATTGACTCAAATATGAAATATGTAACCTCCATACCATGTCAGCCTAATGAAAGATCAAGTTGGCATAAGACCCTATTTGACCCCACAAGAAGCCTATAAAAGGAAGGACATCGAATTTATTTGGAGTATCACTTCTCATCAAGTTTGAATTCTCTCTACTAGGCAATAGTGCGAAAATCTCTTATTGGTGGGCAGAAGTGTGAAGTTCTCTTATTGCTAGGAAATTTTGTTGCTGATAATTTGAAGTGAATGCGAGTTTGGGTGAGTTTAAGGAGACAACAAAAATTGAAATTTTGAGCTCTAGATTGGGAGATTGAAGTCTTCCAAGTTGGATTGCTACCATAAGTTATTAGCTACTGGAAGTTGCTGCATAGTCGAAGTTGTTGGGAATAGGTCAAACTTCTAGAGGCTGACTTGGAGTGGAGGGAAGGTTTGGTCTTGGTCTAGGGTGAAGAGTCTCAAAGAGTACTATTGAAAGGAAGAATTAATTTGACTGGGTTTTCCCCTCGAGGGGGGTTTTTCCCTGGCATGTGCTTACATCTTGTGTCCATTGTTTTATGTACTACTGCTTTTGTTAATTGCTTTATGAACTAAATAAAGAAGATATAAAGAATCATAATAATCAGAAACATCACAAGTAATTATCAAGATCAAGAAAGTATTTATTGCCTTTCGGATTTTCCAACATTATGGTGGTATGGTTCAGGCGGTGGAGAGGTGGTATATGAGGGAGGGGTGGTGGTATGAGGAGGACTAGTGGTATGAGGAAGTAGTGTTATATATTATAACATGGTATTATATTATAACATGGGCGATATATAGTGGTGTTAATATATAATGTGGGTGTTATATTATACGAATCAGAGGGAGATATGAACTGGAAGTTATATAACAGTGTGGCAGTTTGGTGGGAGCGAGAAGGAGAAACCGGTAATATTGTTTGGCTCAACCAATAAAATAACACTAGTAAAACACAGTCAACACAACTGATACCACCGAACTCAATGTAATACCACCAACGAAATGACACCAATAACACAATCAACACCACTCATACCACCGAACCAGCTCACAGTCATAAAAAAATCGACATACAACATACTAAACACAATCACGCCATTCACGAAGCATGGAGTATTTGAAGTGTATGGGGGAGGCTCACCACATCACAGCATCTTCAGGCAACATCTCTAGGTAGCAACCGCACCACACCTCCGTTGCACCACACTTCCATACCTCCAAGCAATGCACAAACTTGATCCTCGTTCTTCAAGAAAGAATACGACCCTTTCAACAAAGCATTGTAATGCTCACACAAAGTGATTCATTTTACAAGCCAATCTCATATATACTTTTAATGCACAACATAATAAAAAAAAATAGCGCTTATAGTGGATGTTCAACACAACTCTAAGGAATTTTAACACACAAAATATTTCAGATAATGGAGGGACAAAATATGGAAAAAAAAAAAAAAAAAAACAAATTTGGGATAGAGGATAATGGTAGAGATTAGTAGATATGTCAAACTGCCAAAAAATGGTAGAAGGGAGTTACAAGGACAAAGGAAGCAAAAAATAGAGGTTGGGACCTGTGCTATGATATCGTGTCAGGCTAGGAGGTAACTCTTAAAATTAATTGTGTTTTTGCATTAAGAATGATATATATATATATATAGATATATAGATAGATAGATAGATAGATATATAGATAGATAGATAGATAGATATATAGATAGATAGATAGATAGATAGATAGATGGAGGGAGAGACTCTTGGGATTCATCTCCCAATGTCTCTTCATATTCCAATTCTCCTTATTGTCTATTTACACTATTTTACATGGATTCACCTAATTGCAATGATTAGGTGTAAAAAAAGTGCACTTTTAAGGAGGGATTAGCCCCTACTTTCTAGGTGTTGGAATTGTAGTAAGAAGAAGCTTCATTTGAATTGTGACTTAGTCAAATAGAGAAATTATATTTTCCACATTAACAGGATGACTTGGATTGCAGTTAGCTAGAGTGACATGGCTTTGTATCCTAGTTAAATTAGTAAATTTTAGTTGTAGGCTAGAAGTAGAGTTGTGTATGGGTTGATTACTACAATTTAGCAATCTAGTGGAGTTATTGTTAGTTAAACTTATTTATATGAGCTCTAATCATTAACATAGTTAGCAAGAGTTTAGTTGAGTAGTTATAATAGTTTAACTCACTGATCTCTCAGTTAACTGATAAATTTACTAAAAATAGACCCAGACATGCATGGAATTTAAATTGCCTAGTTGAGTGGAGGAAAAATGAATCAATGTATTTATTATGGTATACTAGAGAGTGTATACCCTTTTGTATGCAACGGGTGAGACTCTTCTCTTGGGAATTTTGCAAGAAAATAAGGGCTTTTATTAGTATTTAGGAGCCAATTTTACTTAGGAATTGTGCAAGGAAATAGGAAGAGTAGGAGGCCAAGATTTGGTTAAGCCTTTTGCAAAGCAATCTCAGGAGGAGGATATTAGAATTACAGTGTAGTGTGTGCTTCATGTGTGAAGCATTCATTGTAATTGATTACTTTTTTTTTTCTCATATGATATAATACAAATAAAGGAGGGGTTTTTTTGTAGTTGGGTTCCCTGGTAAAATCATTGTGTTCCTTATGTTTTGATGGTTACATGTTATTGCATGTGTTTCTATAATGTGTTTCTTTTCTGCAAAATAGTAGAAGAAGTTTGTGTCTCTTGATTTCAGTTCGATTTCATTAGCAGTAGCAAATTTCTTGAAATTTATACATGGAATCAGAGCTATGAAAGACTACATAGAAACCTGCCCCAGTATTGCAGTAAGGATGCTACAACTCCCAGGGTGACCAACTTTACTCTATCAACCCGGGGTTCGCACAAACTTGGAGGTGATAGTGTTATATGCACAATAGATGCAACAATATACTCTTGTCACTTCTCAATTGGGGCAATAGACCACTATGGTTTTTCAAACTAGTCTTCTATTGAATAGAAGGAGGTTGACTACTAATAATGAATGTAAAGCTAACTTTAATGCATAAAGTAAATGCTTGCCTATTTTAAGGAAATGAAAGTGTTGAATAGAAAGTGCTATGAAATGACATGAAATTACCTAGCTAAGAATTAACACATATTACCTGCAGAAGAGACCTCATTTATCCTTGCATTCTATCATCTAGCTATCTAGACTAAGTAGGCATGGAAATTATCTTGACACTACTATGACTGATGTATGCATGCACTAGCTAAATATTGCAGAAAAGAGTCTTTTGGTTTTCAATTTATAAATGTAGATGCTAAGCTAATAATCCGATCTTTTGCAGGGGATGAAATTATGGAAAAGTTGGTCCAAAATGGCATTGAGAGGTATGGAAGTCAAGTTGAAGGCTTACCCTAGACTCTGATCATCATTTTTGCCCAAAATAGTCTAAAACAGGTTGCTATAGGGTTTCCTGTAGCTACTACAGGATGTATTGGTTTATTTTGATGGTGCTAGACCCGCCAACATGCAAGGGGATCTCCCCAGTAAGAAGTCCCAATTAGACCTCAAACTGTTTAGTGTAGGAATCCCAGCAGTGTGTCATACGGTAATGCCTTGACCATGTTTTTCTTTTAGGATTTTTCAGAACTACTTGCAGAATGGAAAGAAAGTAGAAATTTCAACTATCTATTGGATGCAAAACAAAAGGAAAGCATAAATTACATCTATTTACTGAATGGAACTACTTGTAGAATAAAAAGAAAGTAGAAATTACACCTACCTAAACACCTCCCTAGCAACGACGCCAAAAAATGATGAGCCCAGTATTGCAGCAAGGATGTTTCAGCTCCTAGGGCAACCAACTTTACTTTATCAACCCGGGGTTCGTACAAACTTGGAGGTGATAGTGCTATATCCACAACAAATGCAACAATATACTCTTGTCACTTCTCAACTGGGGTGATAGAACACTAGGTTTTTTCAAACTAGTCTTCTATTGACTAGAAGGAGGTTGACTACTGACAGTGAATGTAAAGCTATCTTTAATGTAGAAAGTAAATGCTTGCCTATCTTAAGGAAATGAAAGTGCTAAATAGAAAGTGCTATGAAATGACAGGAAATTACCTAGCTAAGAATTAGCACACATTACTTACAGAAGAGGCCTAATTTATCCTTTCATTCTATCATCTAGTTATCTAGACTAAGTAGGCATGGAAATTATCCTAACACTACTATGACTGATGTATGCATGCACTAGCTAAATATTGCAAAAAATAGTCTTTTGGTTTTCAATTTAGAAATGTAAATGCTAAGCTAATAATCCAATCTTTTGTAGGGGAGGAAGGTATGGAAAAGCTGGTCCAAAATGGCATTGAGGGGTATGGAAGTCAAGTTGAAGGCCTAACCTAAGATCTGGTCATCATTTTTGCCCAAAACAATGAAAAATAGGCTATTGTAGGGTTTCCTGTAGTTACTACAGGATTTCCTATAGTTACTACAGGATGTCCTTGTTTACTATACGAAACTTAGCTGAAGGTTGTAGGAAGGTAGGGAAGGTGAAAGGAAGTGTTGGGAAGATGTATGATGGTAGAATAAGGTGTGGGGAAGGTGAAAAATACCTAAGGATCAACCCAACTCTTCAGGATGGTTGGATTTGCACAAAGTGGCTATCCATGATGGCTACAAAATAGAAATATGAATTAGTGGTTGGTAGGATTGGGAGAGAGGTGGAGAAGACTTAGATGAGGCCGGTGGAATTAGTTCCTCCCTGCAGATCAACAACTCCTACAACAACACATATTATTCTCTTCATTCATGCACAACTTTATGTAAATGTGGAAAATATCAGTTGAATTTGAGAAATTGATTTATTGATGGCTAATGGCTTAAATCTATGGAATGGAATGCTTTATAATATGCAAAAAACTCAAGAAACCAAAATGACAATTGAAGGTGCTTCTAAGAAATCATGAACAATGATCTACTCAACAAGAAATCCTAAGCTATGCAATAACCAAAAGATAAATCTGTTTTTGGGGTTGTGAGAGTGGGACCCTCAAACCATGATCCCATGAGGAAGATGGGGAAGATGCCACTGTCACAAGATTTTTCTGAATTTTTTTCTTTCACTATTGTAACATTGATCTACCACTCCAACTAATGGATGAAAAACTAACCAATCATTCAAAGACTTGTAAATTAAACAAAGCAGAGATAACTTCAGTGGCTAATCTATGATTCTAATATAAGAATACATGTTCAAAAAGAGGAACCTCTACTACCAGGGTTTGTCCATAACCCAAGAGCTTCAACCCTCTCATTCAACTCAGTGTTGGACCTAAGAAACCCTTTTCATTATCATCAAAATGTCATAAATAACATGAGAATTACAGTCACAATATGTTAGCTCAAAATTGCCTCTTGGCTACAATAAAAATTCGAATCCTAATGAGGCCCTTGGCCTTCTTATTTATACAAACTCAAGCTACCAACATATTCCTAAAAATTAGGGAGACTTGGCTTCTAAAATCGAGAATGACTTGTCTTCACTATCACTGGCTTGGCTGCCAATCAACTCGGTTGGGTTAGTTGCTTGTGACTCTGAGCTGATGAGATCTGGTGGAGGAATCTTCGAGTGATTGAGGAGTTAAGGAGGGAGAAAAAATATCCTAAAATCCCTCTTGCTTGTCTATTGTGAGTTCCTGCACTTAATTATCCCAAAACTACTCCAAATCCTGCAATTAATGCACATTAGGCCACATGACATAACATCTCACCTTTACCCTTCTCACTAAGAAAAATATGCTAAAATATGTAAAAAAAAATGTGAGAAAAGTTGATTTAATAAGTTGTAGAGTGGCATTAAGGCCCATATAATTTAACTATTGATGAGCCTCATCATCACCTCCCTACTGAAAGTGTTGCTAATCCTCTGAGCAACTTAGTATATGTCCATATCTTTCATAGCTCTTATGGCCTCCTCTGTTGATGGAGTTTCCTCTTGTGGATTAAAACCCTGCATGTTTCTCTATTTCCTCCCACATTTTTCATTCATCTTCCTCCTTTCTACCTTCTAGCATACCCAAAAACAAGGGTGGATTGAGTTTCAAACAAATCCAAATGATTTTGAGTCTTTGTATTACATTCTTATATGGTGGGGTCCTTTCTAGTTCATCTCTCATCCTTTGAGTGGAATGATACTCTATGATCCATAGGTTATGTGGTAGGGTGCTCCATCTCCTTTGGCATGCTTGCTAGCTTTCATTTCCCAGCAACCTCAAGGTGTCTTCAAAGTGGGTGATGGAATGTTCTTGTGTAGCTAGGTGTCTTGGTACAAGTTAGGCATCATTGGAGATGATGTCGTGGGTGCTAATGACAACCATTGAATTTATATGTTCTGCTTTGATGTAAAGGGGCTCCATTTCTTCTCTTTCCAACACTTTCTTCACCTCTTTATCCCTAGCATCCTCATGAATCATCCATGATGCAAGGGCCATTAGTTGTAAGTTCCCCAACTTTGCAATGGGGTCCCACACATTCAGGTTTTTTAATTCCAAGTTGTGCAAGTAGAATTCACATATCTTGGCCTTATCCTCTAGGGTGCTCTTGTCACATAGTTCAATGAAATGTCTATAGCCTTGGAAAGGCATATTCCCCTATTGTGCTAGTGTCTTGATCTGAAATTGCAACCATTGATCCTTGGGGTATAATGCATATGATTTTAGTGGCATCTTGCACTTGAGTTCCTCCATGAAGAGGCTTGCCATGGTGGCCAATTGGCTCTCTTTTTCCTGCAATTTCCTCCTTAGCCATGTGTTCTCTGCCTCTAGTTGAGATCTCATAATTTGTTCCCTATCTCTCATATTACTGAACTCCCTGCCCATCTCTAGGAGTTTGTCTTCCATATGGCTCACATCTTCTACCTTCTTTGACTTGGCAATTTGAATCTAGTGATGTGTCCTTCCTCCCTCTTTCTCAAGCTCAAAGAAGAGAGGGATGACAATCTTTTGTGGTATTACTCTGTCTCCCTCAATGAATCTATAATAAGATCTCAGATTTAGTTGTAGGCTAGGGTCCTGCAGCTCTTGGAACTCTCCCTCAGATGTCTTTGGAGAAGTTGCCCCTTCCTACACTTATGTTGCTGCTTCCTTGCCTTCCCTTTGTCCCTAATGACCAGCCGGCAACTTTTTTCGTGTTTCTTGTAGTGCTGATAGAGTTCCCTGTAGGTCTGTCTGAGGATCCTATAGAAGGATTTTTCCTCTCTGAAATAGGGTCAAAGGTGCATTGTCTTTCTTTGCTAATTCTAACCTGGTGACAGGCTTCCTAACATAGGTGATAGGAGACTTTGGGGTAGCTTGTTTTTATGTGCCCTCTTCACCTTTTATTTCCAGGGAAAATAGCTTTTCTTGCTCTTTTGGTGACTCCTCAATTATGATTGGATTCTTGGTGGGTGTTTGTGGTTTCCCTTGTTTGATCCTAGTGCTCCTCCTTGTTTTGAAATAGAGGGGAGTCTACCTCTTTCTTTTCCCTTTTGACTTGATAGGTGTGCTTAGGGAAGTCAAGGCAACATCTGCCTTCTTCTCAGTGGGTTCATGGGACAACCTTGGAGATTCCTCCCCTTCCTTGGTATGTTCCTCAAGGTTTGCTTCTTCCTTTTGTTCTCCCTCTTCACTTTTCTCTTCTTATCCTTTTTCTTTTCCTTCTTCTTCCTCTGTTTTCTCTGTTTCTTCCTCTTATTCTTCCTATCAGTCTTCTTCTTCTTCTTCAGGTTCTTCTTCATCTTCTTCTTCCTCCTCTTAACCACTAGAGATAATTGTCCCTATCATATTCAAGGGCTTGTATTTCAATCACAACCTCTCTGTCCATGTCTCTAAATGTGGACCATTGAATAGGAATTCTTAGCTAGCTCAAGGAATCCTCTAGTATTAGCTTAATAAGTCCATGGTGTGCCAATTGCTGATGTTTCCCCTCTTGGACCTTTAGGCTTATGTCTATTGTTGATTGCAGCAAGAAGTAGGGTAAACTGAGTCTTCTGTCAATGGGTATCTCCTCTCCAAATCTCAACTCATGGAGGAGTCTAAATTGGTAGCCATAGATTATCTTGAGCCTCCTTCACAAGAAATATATTTGAGAATGTGAAAGCTCACCTCATTCCAAGGATAGGGAAGGATTTCCCTTCTTATACCATTTTTGTCCTCAATTGGCTCTTCATTCCTTAAGAACAAAAAATTCTTAGCAAAAGTGCTTGGAGCCTTATCCTCTTTTCTCCATTGCATCCCTTTAGGAAGTGTAGTGATTCTGCTAATTAACTCAGGAGTAATTGTAATTGACAGTCCTCTTACCATAGTAATAGCACTGGTTCTACCTAAGAGTTTAGAACATTGGTGGATGGCTGCAATTTTCTTTCTATCTCCACACAATTTTTAACGTCACACAATTCTGTCTAAAAATCTAGGTCCACTGTAATCACTTAGAAAACTCAGAATTTTTCCTTTTCCTAGCTATAAATTCAAAACATAGGAGATATGGGCCACCTACCTTTCATTGTGATGCTTTGGATGAGGAGAATTGCTAAACAAATGGACCCTAGGCACCCCCTTGTAGAGTTCTCTGTGAATTTCCAATGCTTCCTATAGCTCCTCATGTTTCTGTAGTTGTTCCTGTAGTTTTGTTTCCTGTAGGGTGTCTAAAACAAGTTTTGTTCCTTGATGGCTTTCCAAGGTGGTCTCAGTCTTCTCTGATCTTGAAATGAACAAATGGTGCATGAGAGTCTGGAACTTTTTCTATTTATGGTCAATTCCTTGGAGCGTTGCATTGGCTGGAAGTGTACAAGGTTTTCGCTTTGGGACCATTGGTCCACCATTTGTTATCATGCAACCACCCTCGTAATCATCACCCACTCTCACACAACTTAACTTGGCCACCTTTTCGACTCATTATCCTTAATTTGACATTGCAACGTGCCATGTTGACTAGGAGTTCACTTTTTGTTTTTGAGCTGAGGGTGGCCAAGTTAAGTGGCCACCTCCAACTTATAAAATAGAACTTTTTCATACTCCTACACTTTTATCATATCGTACATGGGGAAGAATTTGGATGAGGTGCCATACCCATGCCTTCCGTTGCTTGATTGATGCATGCTAGAGGGTGACTTTGTTGTTCTTCTTTTGTTTAGGTAAGCTATTTTCCTTGGTCCCCTTTCTCTTGATTTCTTCAAGCTAATGTAGTTGTTTTCTTTGCCATTGTGTGTAGGTGTTTGGTCTCTGCTACTACTGTTGAGCTCCAGATAGGAGTCAGAATGTCTGGAGGGATGTTGGAGCTCTTTACTTGTATGGATGGTGAAGGAGAATGCATGGAGAAACTGTTGTTGCGATAACACACGTAGCTACAGGGTTTCCTGTAGTTACTATAGGAAATCCTGTAGCTACCTTTCTTCATAATTTTTTTGTTTTCTTCACTTGGAGGAGGGATGGGTGGTGACATAGGAGTGGAAGGATGGAAATTAAGTAGATGGAGTGATAGGTGAGTGAGGCCAATGATGGCATGCCCCTTGGACTCTCTTTTCGTTTTTTTTTTTTTTTTTTATTACAATTTTTTCATTTTTTTGGGTGGTTTTTGATGGACACAAAGGTTGGTATGGTCATGAGCTAGTGTTGGGTGAGAGGTGGTGAGGTGTATGGTCCTATTTTTCAACCTATAACAACCATGCATCATCATTTTCCAATCGAGATTTCATTCCTGTAGTGTTTTAGGACATCCTGTAGTACTACAGGATCTTCCTATAGTAACTACAAGAAACCTTGTAGAAGATAGAATATTGCATAAAAATTGGTTTTGGATGCTTGGAAATGGCTGGATGATGTGGACACGGTAGGCATGGAAGATGTGAAATGAATCAAGGAAGAATGGGTGTGATGCTTGGCTTGCTGTCCCTTGAACTCTGAGTCCTTTGTTTCCTTTAAGAACTTGCAAAAATCATAAAATTTTATTAGTTGGTGGGGTTGAGGTCCTTGCCATGGCATTTTTGTTTTTTGTTTTTCTTTTAAAGACACACAAGTCACCTCAAAGGATGTTTTCAACTTGTTTGCGTGCCCTATGCACCTCAAGGGAAATTTTCACCCAGGGATATTTTTATTTTACTTTTTTCCCACTCTTGGCTGCCTCAAGGAGGTTTTCAACCCAAAAGTTGGCCACAGGTGCCTCATAGAGGTTCTCACCTAGGTCCCTTATTTTTTATTCCATTTTTTTTCAAAAATAAAAATATTCGTCAAGAATTTGGTGAGCTAAAAGCTGAGACACTTCCAAGCGCATTCACTTCCTTACTGATGGTACTGATGAACTCCTCCCTTGACAAAGGTCTTTTATAGGCTTTCAATTTATATCCATTTACAAGCAAGGGGATACCTTCTTCATAAATGGTCCTTATTTGCACAGCCCCATTTCCATGGTACTTTTCTATCAAATATGGGCCCAGCCACCTAGTCATCAATTTGACTTTGAAGTCCTTGAACTTGGATTCATAGAGGAGAGCCCAATATCCTTGTTGAAAAATAGTATTTGATGTTTTTGTCATGCCAAACCTTTCTTTTTACTTGAATAACTTCTATGTGTAGGAGGGATTGCATCCTGAATTCATATAAATCATTGAGTTGGGGCAGCCTCTCTTGCTGTGCCTTTGTAACATCCAAATCCAACTGTGCTTCCATTCTCAAAGTGTTGTACTCAAACTCAATAGAGAGCATAGCCTTCTTCCCATAAACCAAGTCATCAGGGGTGAAGCCAATGGTTGTCTTCGAGGTTGTATTATAGGCCCAAGTGGCCTCCACTAGTCTATAAGCCCAATATTTTTTGCTACTACTCACAACCTTGGTGAGAATGCCTTCCAATTCTATGTTAGTAACCTCTACTTGTCCATTGGTCTGAGGATGATAAGCAGTTGAATTCATATGTTTGATCTTATGCCACCTCAACAAATTCTCAATTAGGTGTGATGTGAATTAATCTCCCTGATAATTGAATAGCTCTCTAGGGTACCCAAACTTGTAAAATAAATTCTCCCTTAAGAACTCAACCACTTTCTATTCTGTTGCTACCTTGACATCCTTGGTTTCAACCCACCTTGTCAAATAATTAGTGCATAAAATTATGTACCTTTTCAGCCATGATGGTGGATCAATGGGCCCAATGAAATCCATGCCCCACTTTTCAAATGGCTCAAGAGTCACATGAGGTTGCAAAGGAATTTCATCCTTGGGATTAGGTTTCCCCATTCTTTGGCACTGGTCACATTGACTTGTGTATCTTCTTGCATCTTGGTGGAGAGTGGGCCAATAGTAGTCAGTTTGCAGTACCTTGAAGGTTGTCCTCTTGGTTGCAAAGTGACCTCCACAAGGTCCATCATGATAGTATAGAAGGATATCAAAGACTTCCTCCTCCCTGACACATCTCCTCAAAATTTGATCTGGGCCTAGCTTGGGGGTGCTCTTTCTTATAATTCTACTTTTTTCCTTGGAGGACAGATTTGGAGGGAACTATGCAACCACTAAGTAGTTGGCTATGTCAGCAAACCATGGAGAGAGAACTGAAGTAGAAAATAAATTCTCATCTGGCAGTTGATCATCAACCATTCCTTCCTCACCTACACGCAAAGAAAGTCTAGATAAAAAATCTACAGCTATATTTTCTCTACTAGGCTTATCAATGATAGTTATATCAAATTTTTGTAATAAAGACAGCCATCTAATGATAGTTATCTCAAATATTTAGTAGCATCATGGTTAGTATGTACAAAGGTCTGGTAACCAGTGATGTAGTGTCTAAATTTATTCAAGGAAAGGGCAATAACTAGGAGCTCTTTTTCAGTCATAGTATAGTTCAATTCAACCTTGGACATATTTTTGATAATGAAGTAAATGGCATAAGGAAACTTGTCATCTATCTGGCCTAGAGTTGCTCCTATAGCTTTGTTAGAGGCATCATCATGGTTGTGGAAAGGAAGAGAAAAATTTGGGCCTCAGAGTATGGTTACAATAGTCAACTTGTCCTTGAAGTTTTCTAGGGCCTCTTGGCAACTTTCTGACCAGCAAAAGTCGGAGTCCTTGGCTAGTATTCCAAAAAATGGTGAGGCTACTTTGTTGAAATCCTTTATAAATATCTTATAGTATCTAGATAAGCCCAATAAGATTCTTACATCCCTCTACTTATGAGGATTAGGGACCCTCTTTATGATATCAATTTTATTTGGGTCCACTTATAGTCCTTCCTGGGATATTGAGTGACCTAGAACAGTCCCTGCATTAATCAATAACTCACACTTATCAGGACTAAGGGATAGGTTCATTTCAATGCAATTATTTAATACTTTCTTCAAGTTAGAGAGAGCCTCCATGAAATCACACCCATAGGGAGTGAAATCATCCATATAGATTTCTACGAAGTCATGGACTATTTATGAAAAGATGCTCAGAACTTCCATCTAAAAAGTGGCAGGGGCATTACATAATCCAAAAGGAAAAACCCTATAAGAAAAGGTGCCCAAATGACAAGTGAATATTTTTTTATCTTGGCCCTTTGGGCTAATATGGATTTGATTATAACCACTAAATCCATCCAGGAAAGAGAAGAATTTCTTTCTTGGAAGACCATCCAAAAATTGATCAATGAAAGGTAGAGGGAAATGGTCTTTTTTAGTGGCTTTGTTTAACTCTCTGTAGACCACACAGATCCTCCATTTCCCATTCTTCTTGGACCATAACTAGAGGAGACACCCACTCGCTATCTGATATGGGGTAAATGAACCCTACATCCAATAACTTTTGCAAATCTTCTTTAACTAGGTCTTTGAGGGCTCAGTTCATTCTCCTCTAAGGTTGGCACACTAGCTTGCAACCTTCCTTACTGTAAATGTGGTGAGTCCACACCGAAGGGTGCACTCCTTTCATTTCCTTATAACTCCAGGCAAAGGCATCTAGATGCTCTCTTAACATGTCACATAACTCCTTTTCCTAATGTGTAGAGAGGGGTTGATTTTCAATGTTTTAGCCAGACCAAATTCTATCATCTTCACATGAGTAGGACTTGAGTCAGCTAGGAACAAATAAGTCCAAGGGTTATCTTTAGCTTTCTTTACTAACTCATCAAGAGACATGGTGTTGGGGGGCTAATTGTAGAGGATTTGATTAATAAGGTCATCTTCATCGAGTTGCCCCCCTCCTATAGTAGCATCTAGGGTAAAATTGGGTAGGATGTGGAATAGTAGACTTCATCTTCCTCCCCCTCTTTCAACCATAAGGGTAAGTCATTATTTTGGGATGGTTGAGCAGGAGGATACAAGACCAATTACTTAGACAAATACCCATTTTTAATGGCCATATTCCTAGCCCTGCAACTTATGTAAGCATCAACAGTGGATATCCATGGCCTTCCAAGGATGATAGAATAACCATTAAACCTAGTCCTAGGTTAGAAAACTAAGAAGTTAGTAGGGTATTCCTAGGAATCAATGTAGACCATCACATCCTCAACAACTCCCTCAAGATCTACTATGGATCTATCTGCAAGCTCCAAGATTGTTGTGGTCTTCCTTAATAATCCTTGGAGATTTAGTTTAAGCATGGTCTCCTTAGTAATCACATTACTAGAAACCCCAAGATCAATCAAGGTATGGGGGACAATGATGCCATCAATGTGCACATCTATCAAAAGACTTCCAGGGTCTAGATACTTCGGGCAAATCACTCCCCTCAACATTAAGTTAGACAATTGTCCAATGAAATTAATGGTAAGGGTGCCTTTCTTTCTTATCCCAGTATGTTTGAAGCATTTCTCCTTAAGTAACTTCTTTTATATGGGGACATCCTTGATAGCTTGGAGGAGTGGGATTTTAATACAAAAAATTTTCAATTCACGTAGAAGTTCAGTCTCTTTTGGGGTGTGCTGGCTAGGATTGATTAGTCTCTCGGGAAAAGGAGGTCGATTGGCTTGGGGAACACTATCTTCCTTTTCCTCTTCAAGCTCCTCAGGTGGAGATGGAGGTTAGTTATCTGGAAGCACTCTTCTAGACCCGAGGTTTATTTCTTGAATTTCCACAACATAGGCAGGATAGGATGTCTCTGCACTAGATTTGTTGTACCAGCTTGTTGTACAGGTTCAGATTTGGATGAGTAGGAAAATGAGGTTCCTTAGGTGGAGTAGGGTGAAGGGGTTGCGGTTGAGATGGAGGTGGAGGTAGTGAGGCTGGAGATTGGTTGTATGGGGGTCTCCACCCCTGTGATGGTGTATTCCACTGAGGTTGTGGGGGAGCATATGGTTGAAATGACTGATTGGTAGGTTGGGAATGGTATTGAGGTGCATAAGACTAGGGAGAAGGTATGGACAATGAAGGATGAGCAAGAGGACACTAAGGGGAATGGACACATTCTGGTTTGGGTTGTAATATGAATATGAAGCCCCTTGCATGCCCTGCTGGTATGGTCGAGGTCCTTGATGCCTCCTTTGGTTGATACAACAGAGTTTTTCAATCACACCTTTAGTTCCTTGATACACAACTTTCAATCTAGGCAAAGAAGGGCATTTGTCTGTTGAATGGTTTTCCTCATAGACCAAGCAGACCTCTATAATATTCAATGGTCATTCATTTCTGGGGTGCCTCCTGGTGCATCTAGGGAGAAAGACATCTAAGGCTCTTTCTACTTCCTCTTGCTTCCTCTTGATATGCATAATGTCCATTTGTATAGCAAGGGAATGCAACTTTTCACTCTTAAAGTGCTCCAACATGTTTCCAATTTCACTTTTGATGGATGTGTTAGAGGAAGAATGAGCTGACCAAAGATTGACTAGCCCTACCCTTCTTTCTGGCTGCCTTAGAATGATTTTTGAAAACTTCCTTGATATCATCATAAGATAATTGGTAGATGTCCCCTTCTGACATCATGTTTAAGGTTTCTAGGATATCTTCCCTGATCCCTATGAGAATGACAGTAATTTGAGTGATTAAGGATCAAGGGTGCACCTAGCCCTTTTGTAGCTGAGTTGGAACCTTTCCTCATAATATTCCAAGGATTCATCATGCCCCAAGGTCATTCTAAAGATTTCCTCTTTGGTGTCCTTGGACCTACAATAATCTCTGTACTTGTTGTTGAAGGATTCTTGCATTTGAGCCCAGGTAGTGATGTTGTCCCCAAGTAAACCCATGCACTAGTGCAAGGCTGCATCCTTAAGGGTGGATGGGAACAAATTAAATTTCTGATCATCAGAGGTATAGTCATAAGTTCTGCAAGTCACAACAAACGCAAACAAAAAGGTATCAGGGTCCTCTGAGGTTAAGCCATGGAAGTGAAGAAGGGTAGAGGGGCTTATGTTTTTCATCCTAGCATCTCCATTAGTTTCTCTAATGGGAAAAGCACCCTCAATTCCATTTTCAACTCCATTTATGTTTTCAATCCCATTTCTATTTTCAGCCATGGTGTAGGTTTGTGTAATGATTTCTTCCTCTTCTTCCCTAATAGGCTCTTCAAAGATCTCTTGTTTTTCGCCTAATGGGTCATCTAGTTGAAAACTACTGAAGAAGAGGAAGGTTGGTTGTTTGATGGTGTGGGGGTATTTGGAAATTTTTTTCTTAAGTTGTCTCTACTCCTATGAGGCATGAAAGAAATTTGTTTTCTTCTTTTAGGATTTTTTCAGAACTACTTGCAGAATGGAAATAAAGTATAAATTGAAACTAACTATTGAATTCAAAACAAAAGGAAAGCATAAATTACATCTATTTACTAAATGGAACTACTTGTAGAGTAGAAAGAAAGAAGAAATTATACCTACCTAGACACCTCCCTGGCAACGACGCTAAAAAGTGATGAGCCCCAGTATTGCAGCAAGGATGTTGCAACTCCTAGGGAAACCAAATTTATTTCATCAACCCAGGGTTCGTACAAACTTGGAGGTGATAATGTTATATGTACAAAATATGCAACAATATACTCTTGTCACTTCTCAACTGGGGCGATAGACCACTAGGGTTTTTCAAACCAATCTTCTATTGACTAGAAAAGGAGGTTGACTACTAACAGTGAATGTAAAGCTATCTTTAATGTAGAAAGTAAATGCTTGCCTATTTTAAGGAAATGAAAGTGTGAATAGAAAGCGCTATGAAATGACATGAAATTACCTAGCTAAGAATTAACACACATTATCCTTGCATTCTATCATCTAGCTATCTATACTAAGTAGGCATGGAAATTATCCTAACATTGCTATGACTGATGTATGCATGCACTAGCTAAATATTGCAAAAAAGAGTCTTTTGGTTTTCAAATTAGAAATTTAAAGGCTAAGCTAATAATCTGATCTTTTGCAGGGGAGAAAGCTATGGAAAAGCTAGTCCAAAATGGCATTGAGGGGTATGAAAGTCAAGTTGAAGGCATACCCTAGACTATGATCATCATTTTTGCCCAAACCAATCCAAAATATGTTGCTATAGGGTTTCCTATAGTTACTACAGGATGTCTTGGTTTATGTTGATGATGTTGGACCCCCCGACATGTAAGGGGGTCTCCCCGGTAAGAAGTCCCAATTAGACCTCAGACCGTTTGGTGTAGGAGTCCCAGCAGTGGGTCGTATGGTAATGCCTTAACCACAATTTCGCACAGAGGCAAGTAAGCTTTCTCTGTTGGTAGAAAGGGTGTGAAAATTGCAACAAGCCAAGGAAGGTGCATGAGAGGTTCTAACACACTGAGGGTGAGGTTAGTGTGCCCCTTGGAAGCATGTAATAGTACGCGGCTTGGAAGGGAACACATGAGCGAAGATGCATCAGAAGATGGAAATAAAGTTAGCGAGCAATCGAAAGTGATGTTTAAACCAACCACACATTTAAGAAAGATTCATACATACTCATACAAGATATTCCATACATGCATGCGTAAGAAAAAAATACATATATCATTTAAAGTAAACCAAATAGCATAGAATACAATACAACATATGCATGAAATGTGTTGGCTCTGTTATATTAAGAAGTGTAAGTTCCAGTCACACAATACATCCATGTCCAACCACTAGTTCCAATAGTGGAACGTTACAGCCACAACTACCTGCTCCTCCAAAGAGATGTACTAGCTCTGCATAATGGAGAAGACAAGGTTCATTACAATATTGTCCAAGTTTTATCTAAGATATTCATATTAAAGCTTGGCAGACCAAAAGCCTATACAATGAGTTATGAGGGGCTATTTATAGCAAAGGGTGGGGTGACCCTTGACATTCCCCTTTATGACAATTCAACTGCCCTCATGACTCTTCATCTACTCTATGACTATTACATCCAACTATCGACACTTGGCTTACACTTGACAAGACATTACATTACAATGTACATGTATTCATGTGAGACAACATGTCTTGAGAAAGCCATGCAAGACATCAATGACACTCAGTCCATTGTGATGAGACCAATTCTTTGACATGCTTGTGATGGTGAAGGTGGTGAGTTGATGCTAAGCTTGGTCGTCTGTGATGGTGTGCATGCACCCCATGGTGACATCTTGCTAAAGCGAACTCTTGCCTCTGTTGCATCCGAGTGCATTAGTATGGATCCTCCATCCAACTCGTCTGCTAGCATGTGCATGGTCTTCTTGGGTGCAACTGAATCGACAACACACTAGTGCATAGTGTTCGTGCTGATCTTCTAGTGTGCATTGGTGGTCATACGCATCAACTGTCAACTACATGTTCAGATCCAGTTGGACTTGCTTCTTGTCTCCACCTTGGTGAGTGTGCTAAATGGGCTAGATCGCATGCGTGCACACAATGATATGCATGTTGTTGAATCCCTTGCATGCGATCAACAATACTGCTCACCATGTCTACGCTATGCCAGCTGTTGGGATGGATCTATAACTTGTACGGGCACAGTTTCATCCATGAGTGCATGTTGTGCCCCCTGTTGTTCATGTTCCTGTTGCAACTCCTTTTCTTGTTTGCACATCTCATGTTCTTCCTTGAGTTGCTACTTCAACACATGCAACTCCTTCTTTGTTCCATTCTCTGTCTTTGCGCAATCTCCATGTCGCGTTGTCACCTCATAACCCGAGTCTCCAAAGTTGCTTTCATCATCAGTGGATCTCCTTGAGATTGCAACTTTGTTCCACCTTTATGTTGTTAACAACCTTCCTCTCACATCTGTTGCATCGATATGTTTCCTTTAGGTGATGTTCATGATGCTGCCTGCTATGATCGACTGTATCCCCAAGTGTGCTCTGAATGGTGTCTTCATCTTTGCTCTCCTGGAACCATTGTACCTATACTGATGAAAGGGAGATGACCACTTGTGATACCTGGAGACATGGAAACACTCATGGAAAGTAATCTGTCAGTCGAAAACCAAAATGAACTTGAGAACTAACTTACAGCATACCTGGGTAACTAATCATGAAGTTCACACAATTTTCGCTGGGAGGTTGGGAGACTGGCTGCCAAGACTGCACAAGGCACAATCTGGGCTACTGGAAGGCTGACTGACTACTAGAACTACGCAATGCATAATCCAGTCTAGTTGTTGACTGTTTAAATTGCGCAATGTGCAATCTCAGCTGGCAATGGCTGCAGTCTCAGTGACTGCATTGCGCAATTTTCTGTGCCAGTAGTCACTATCCCTTAGAAATGCAAAAAATAGTCATAGAGGATAGTGCCTGGGTAGAAATGTGAATTTATGGAGAGGAAGACATAACCTTCCTTCCATAAATTGTGCAATGTTGTCTCAATGAAGGCAGAGTCTGGGCCAAGGTTGGCCAAACTCGCCAACGGGAAAATGAAAGAAAACATGAATGTGGATGCATGACGATGCTAAGTGTAAGTGTAAGTGAATGATTGTGCATGAAAACAACGAATGATAGATTAAGAAAATGAAACAACATGCATGTGGGTGAGGCGAGTCACTGAATCGACAGTCATTCGTGAAAATAGTTTCATGCATGCGACTACAGTGAGATGTTAACGAAAAATGAAATAGTGCTAGTACAAGCTAGTATGTATCAAAATGATAGCAAGCACTCACTGAAATCAAGAAGACAATGTTCATACCAAGCGAAACACAAAAAGCACTAGAAAAACAACATAAGACATGGAAAGTGGGCTTACCCCAAAATAACTGAGTTGAATGCTGCGACAACTCCTAGTGATGTGGGATGTCAGAGCTGCAAGCTTGATGTGAGGAATGAGCTCTGTAGTGTCCGGTTGATGAGTTTTGATAAAATTGAGGTTGTGACACGCATGCTACAAATATAGGGAAAGCGAAACTTAGTGGGAGGTTTCTGAAATGATCCTTGCATGTAACCTCCAACTGCCAAAAATATGTCCCTAAAACAAGGGATGCCTTTGCATGCTACCTTGGGAGAAGAAGCCCATGCATGAAAGTCTATTTTACTCTGTCCCAAAGGGAACCGGTAAACTCAGTTGCACATGCAAGAGGTTGCTCAAGCGCTGGGAGGAAATGCACATTTATGGCTGGGATGCTAGCTGCTCAAAAGATTTGCATAATTTCTGGGTAGAGTAGTTGACTACTACCCAGATTTGTGCAAATTTTGGGCTGAGCAGCCCAGCTGGGAAGGATTGCGCAATTTTCTGGGTGAATCTTGCTCAACATAATTGCACAATTTTGAGGCCCAGTAGGTTGCTAATCAGGATTGCACCATTTTTGGAGGGAAGGATGGTTACCCTCTAGATTTGCACAAATTCTTGAAGGAGCTGCTCAGCTTGCTGCAGGACCAAGTCCGTATGAACAACTTGTGAAGGGAATGCATCAAGGTTTGATCAATAGTTTGTCTTTTTGTAAGAAAATCTCTGGAGCTTATGTACATGACGAAGCAAGACATACTGCTGTAAAGGTGGTAGGGAGGCTCAATAACGAAGCTAAGGAAAAATTTTGGAGGGTGGTTGTAGCTGCTACAACACTTGGTGACACACTAGTAGAATTACAACTCTCTGAATGGACCTTGTTCATGAAAAGAAAGTCTAACACGTCTGGAAGTATTGTTTATTTCTCAACTCTTGTTGGTTTCCACACTAGATTGATTGTAAGATGTAGCATTTTCCATGCTCTTGGTCGATTGACACACATTCCAAGCCAAGCTAACACAGTTTTTTAATTGGGGTTGAGGGGTATATTGGTGCAAAAGAAGTATAGTCGTCGGAGTCTTAGTTTCATCTCTAGTGTTGCTCCACTGCCAGCAGGCCTAGACAGTACCCCAATGGAGTCACATAAGAACACAAGCATGGCTCTACTACCATCGAGCCTAGTCAGTACCTCGACAGAGTTACTTGCATCACCTCTCTACGCAGGAAGCCTTTCTCTTATTTTGTCTTATTCATTTTTCATTTTTTCAAACTTTTTTTTTCGCTTTTTCATATTTTTCATTTTTCATCTTCATAGTTGTGCATAACGCTTATTAATTTCAGAGGTGGAAGAGGGATCCTGACTTATTGAGAGCAGAAGACATTGTTCCTACAGAGAATTAGTTTATTATACCTCTGGCATGCCTGTTAAGGTTTTCCCCCTTACCTTACTCTACTTGACTGAGCTAACAAATATTAACCCAAAAACAACTAACTAGAGTAGGTGATACTAGTGAGCGTGCAAGCGTTGTGTTTTCACCAAGGTTCACTCCGAACAATACATATTTTCCATTGATGTATCATGGAATGAAGACAACAATTTATTACATAAGAGAGCGGACAACAAATAACCAAATGGTGATAGTTGTACAAGTCCTCTCTTAGTTTACCCAACTTGTTTCAAGAGTTATACATGGTTTCATGTGAAACTAACCTACAAACAAAACAAGAAAACAAACAACAAATCAAAGCAGAAGTAGAAGCAAAATCGAAAGCAAAGCGAATAAGAAAACAAGCAAGCAAGCAAACAAACCAACAAACTGAGTAAGAAAACATGCATGCAAGCAAACAGACTAAAAGCAAACACTACTCCTACTCCTAAGCTAATGGTGCATGGGCCATCTCACGTGAAGTGATACTTCCAATGCAGCCACCGATGCATTGGTTGACCCATGTTGGTGAAGGCATGGTTTGCAAACAAGACAGCTATGTGAACCAACAAACAAGAAAGAAATAACAGTGAAGACAAATAGACTCGGAGTTTACAAGCAACCATAGAACAAAGATGAGTGAAAGCGCATGACATGCACTCTATGGAGCTACCATGGTTCTGTGCTACACTTCATGTAGATGTTGAGTGTGTGCATTCTCTTGACTGTGACATGCAAGCAAATGTGAGAAAGGTAGACCACTTATGTTGTGCATGTGTGCTTGTTGTGTAATATTCCTCCAACGCATGAGCGATGGGATCGTGTAATTCGAGTGGAAGAAGAAAAATATGGGTGTTTGGTTGATATTCAATGTAAAGCAGAGAGTGATGAGGAGCCTTGAGTGTTTCAACAATTTCTTGACCGGAAGTGAAACCAACCCCAGGACAGTGAGGGCCTGACATAACCATCAGCGCGCGCTGAAGTGCCTCAATAGTCTGTGGGGTTTTGACTTCGTTGAAAAATAGATCATCATAGACCAATGTCTTAGACAATTTAATAATGATTGAATCAACATCGTGATCAGATGAAGAAGTAGAGAGATCACGACAACCAAGATCAGAAAATTCAGGATATTTGTCGGCATCCTCATGATTTGATGAATCGGGCAAAGGGGTAGATGGGAAGCAAGGATGTTCACCCTCTGTGTTTTCAAGAAAGATAGATGACAGATCATTCACAGGACAATTCGAATGTCAGTCTGTCATTACTGTGTTTTCAAGAAAGATAGATGACAGATCGGATGGATTTTCCGAGGAAGATGTGTCCTCTCCACACAGTAATGACAGACTGACATTCGACTTGTCCTGTGAATGATCAGAAGTAGAAACATCCAAAAATGGGTTTTCACAGGGGAAATCAGTAGTAGCATAATCACAAGGGATGTTAGGATGAATAGATGAGACGCAGCTGGAAGGGATTCATCATTCACCGTGAGTTCTTCTTTAAATTCCCACACACACTCATCATGAATGATGGCGCAGGTTGGATGCATAACACCAACTCCGTCAATAACTTGATCCTCCTTCACAATAGGTGAGGAGTCCGAAATGTAAGAACACAAGACAATACAATCTAGAGGATCAATAGAATGTGAGGATGGAGGTCGAGGGAATGAATCTACGTGACAACCAACAGGCTTGCAAGCCAAATCTATGCAGATATCAAGAGTAGGTGGGATGGGAGGATGTGACAGTTCAACAGAGGTATGTGCATGATCTCCCACATCACTCCGCAGTGGTGGATCTATTTGATGTGGTGAAGGCGGACAGTCACTTGTGACAATAACTGTGACTGCTCGTGATTGCGCAATTCCATCACCGAAGTATGAGCAAGATTTGAGTGATTTCAAGAATTGTGGATTTTCAGATATGTGAAGAAGATACTCAAATATCCCATCGAGAAATTCCCAATTAATATCATCTTCGGGGAATCAGTATGCAAGATTACAAAAGCATGTGTGAAACTATTCAATGGATTCATCGAGAGTTTTTCATAATTTCATAATTTCTTTTTTGAGTGCTTCACGGTCAAACTGATTGAAAGCACGGTCTATCTCTATGACTAGATGAGCAATAGAATGAATAGATTTTTCGGGAAACGTGGCACACTAGTGCATTGGGTGCCCTCGAAGCATGTAAACAAACAACCCGCAACTCATGTATTCTTCAAACAATCCATGTCTTTCACATGAGCCTACAACACCGACCGTGTGCCTAACCAAGGCTATGTGGGCTCCACCATCATATGTTTTATGAGACAAGTTATCCGAGAGATATTCTGAGATAATGAAATCATTTCTGTAAGACATACATTCCGGAAGAGTAACTCGGTAGCTAGTCATGATAGATGTGTAGAGATTCAAAACAGATGTGAGGAATCAACTTGTCCTTTGGCCCTCCTTCTAGCGCCAAAATGTTGATAGTGCTGGACCGCCAACATGTAAGGGGATCTCCCCAGTAAGAAGTCCAAATTAGACCTTACCGTTTAGTGTAGGAGTCCCAACAGTGGGTCGTATGGTAATGCCTTGACCGCTATTTCACACAGAGGCAAGTAAGATGTCTCTATTGGTAGCAAGGGTGTGACAGCTGCAACAAGCCAAGGAAGGTGCATGAGAGATTCTAACACATTGAGGGTGAGGTGAGTGTGCCCCTTGGAAACCTGTAATAGTACGCAGATTGGAAGGGAACACATGAGCGAAGATGCATCACAAGCTAGAAAGCAAGTTAGCGAGCAATCCAAAGTGATGGTTAAACCAACAACACATTTTAGAAATATTCATACATACTCATACAGAATAGTCCATACATGCATGCGTAAGAAAAAAATACATATATCATTAAGAGTAAACCAGATAACATAGAATACAATACAACATATGCATGAAATGTGATGGCTTTGTTATATTAAGAAGTGTAAGTTCAAGTCATACAATACATCCATGTCCAACCACTAGTTCCAATAGTGGAACATTACAGCCACAACTGCCTGCTCCTCCAAAGAGATGTACTAGCTCTGTGTAGTGGAGAAGCCAAGTCTCGTTACAATATTGTCCAAGCTTTCTGTAAGATACTCCTATTGAAACTTGGTTGACCAAAAACCTATACAATGAGTTATGAGGGGCTATTTACAGCAAAGGGTGGGGTGACCCTTGAAATTCCCCTTTGTGACAGTTCAACTACCCTCGTGACTCTTCATTTACTCTATGATTGTTACATCCAACTATCGACACTTGACTTACACTTGAAAATAAATTACATTACAATGCACATGTATTCATGTGAGATAACATGGCTTAAGTAAGCCATGCAAGACATCACCAACACTTGGTCCATTGTGATGAGACCAACTCTTTGACATGCTTGTGATGGTGAAGGTGTTGAATTGATGCCAAGCTTGGTCGTCCGTGATGGTGTGCATGCACCCCATGTTGACATCTTGCTGAAGTGAACTCTTGCCTTTGTTGCATCTGGGTGCATTAGTATGGCTCCTCCATCAAACTCATATGTTAGCATGTGCGTGGTCTTCTTGGGTGCAGCTGAACCAGAAACACGCTAATGCATAGTGTTCATGTTGATCTTCCAGTGTGTGTTGGTGGTCACGCACATCAACTATCAACTACATGTTCAACTCCAGTTGGACTTGCTTCTTGTCTTCGCCTTGGTGAGTGTGCTGAATGGGCTGGATCGCATGCGTGCACACAATGACATGCATGCTACTGAATCCCTTGCATGCGATCAACAATACTACTCATCATGTCTACTCCGTGCTAGATGCTGGGATGGATCTATAACTTGTACGGGTGCAGTTTCATTTGTGAGTGCATGTTGCATCTCCTATTTTTCCTATACGTGTTGTAACTCATTCGTTTGTGTGAGCAACTCATGTTCTTCCTTGAGTTGCTGCTTCAGCACATGAAACTCCTTCTTTGTTCTACTCTCTTTCTTCGTGCGATCTCCATGTCACTCCGTCACCTCATAGCCTGAGTCTCCAAAGTTTCTTTCATCATCAGTGGATCTGCTTGAGCTTGCAACTTTGTTCTGCCTCTATGTTGTTAACAACCTTCCTCTCACATTTGTTGCATCCAATATGCTGCCTTCAGGTGATGTTGTGATGTTGCTACTGTCATATCTTGATGTCCTTGTCTATGAACAACTTGATGTCTTCATGGGTATGCAATTTCATAGACACTTGTTTAATTACATCCCCAAGTGTGTTCTGAATGGTGTCTTCATCTCTTCACTCCTGGAAACCATTGTACCTATACTGCTGAGAGGCACATGAACACCTACAATACCTGGAGAAATGGAAACACTCATGGAAAGCAATCTGTCAGTTGAAAACCAAAATGAACTTGAGAACTGACTTGCAACATACCTGGGTGACTGATCATGAAGGTCGCGCAATTTCCGCCGGGAGGTTAGGAGATTGACTGCCAAGACTGCACAAGGCATAGTCTGGGCTACTGGAAGGTTGATTGACTAGAACTACGTAATGCACAATCCATTTTGGTTGCTGACTGCTGGAATTACGCAATGCGCAATCTAAGCTGGCAATGGCTGTAGGCTCATTGACTACATTGAGCAATTTTCTAGGCCAACAGTTACTGTCCCTCAGAAATGCGCAAAATAGTCCTGGAGGATAGTGCCTGGAAAGAAATGTGCATTTATGGAGAGGAAGACATAGCCTTCCTTCCCCAAATTGTGCAATGTTGTCTCAGTGAAGGCAGAGTTTGAGCTAAGGTTTGCCAAACTCACCAACGTGCAACTAAAAGAAAAAGTTAATGCAGATGCATGGTGATGCATAGTGTAAGCATAAGTGAATGATCGTGCATGCAAACGATGAATGACAGATTCATAAAATGGAACAACACACATGTGGGTGAGGCGAGTCACCGATTCAGCAACCGTTTGTGAAAATAGTTTCATGCATGCGACAATAGTGAGATGTTACAGAAAATAGAAATGGTGCTAGTACAAGCTAGTATGTATCAAAACGATAGCAAACACTCACTAAAATCAAGCAGATAGCATTCATACGAAGTGAAACACACAAAGTGCTAGAAAAGCAACACAAGACATGGAAAGCGGGCTTACCCCAAAACAGCTGAGTTGAATGCGTTGAAAGCTCCTAGATGTGATGTGGGATGTCAGAGTTGCAAGGTTGATGTGAGAAATGAGATCTACAACATTCGGTTGATGAGTTTTGATAAAATCGAGGTTGTGACGCGCATGCCACAAATATAGGAAAGTGACATTTGGTGGGAGGTTTCTGAAATGATCCTTACATGTAACCTCCAACTGCTAAAAATAGGTCCTTGAAGCAAGGGATGCCTTTGCATGCTTCCTTGGGAGAAGAAGCCCATGCATGCAAGTTTGTTTTGCTCGGTCCTGAAGGGAACCAGTCAAATCAGCTGCACATGCAAGAGGCTGCTCAACTGCTGGGAGGAAATGTGCATTTATGGCTGGGAGTTGGGCTGGTTGCTCAAAATATTTGCACATTTTATGGGCAGAGCAGCTGACTGCTGCCCAGATTTGCACAAATTCTGGGTTGAGTAGCCCAGCTGGGAAGGATTGTGCAATTTTCTGGGTGAAGCTTGCTCACCAAAATTGCACAATTCTGGGGCCTAGCAGGCTGCCAGTCAGGATTGTGCAATTTTTAGAGGGAAGGTTGGTTTCCCTCCAGATTTGCGCAAATTCTTGAAGGAGCTGCTCATCTTGCTGCTAGATCAAGTCCAGATGAACAACTTGTGAAGGGAATGCATTAAGGTTTGATTGATAGGATATCTTTCTACAAGAAAATCATTGGAGCTTGTGCACTTGATGAGGCAAGGCATGCTATTGTGAAGGTTTGTAGGGAGGCCCCAAAACGAAGCTAAGGAAAAAATTTGGAGGGTGGTTGTAACCGCTACAACAATTTACTACAGGAAACTTAGCTAAAGGTTGTAAGAAGGTAGGGAAGGTGACAGGAAGTGCTAGGAAGATGTATGATGGTAGAATAAGGTATGGGGAAGGTGCACACTACCTTAGGATCAACCCAACTCTTCAGGATGGTTTTATTTTCTCAAGGTGGTTGTCCATGGTGGCTACAAAACATAAATCTGAATTTGTGGTTGGTAGGATTGAGTGAGAGGTGGAGAAGACTTAGATGAGGCTGGTGGAATGAGTTCCTCCCTGCAGATCAACAACTCCTGCAACAACACATATTCTTCTCTTCATTCATGCACAACTTGATGTAAATGTGGAAAAGATGAGTTGAATTTGAGAAAATGATTTATTGATGGCTAATGGTTTAAATCTATGGAATGGAATTCTTTCTAATTTACAACAAACTCAAGAAACCAAAATGAAAATTGCAGGTGCTTCTAAGAAATCATAAACAACGATCTACTCAATAAGAAATCCTAAGTTATGCAATGACCAAAAGATAAATATGTTTTTGGCGTTGTGAGAGTGGGGCCCTCAAACCATGATCCCATGAGGGAGATGAGGAAGAGGCCATTGTCACAAGATTTTTTGAAGTATTTTCTTTCACTACTGTAACACTGATTGACTTCTCCAACTAATGGAAGAAAAACTAACCAATCATTCAAAGACTTGTAAATTAAGAAAAGCAGAGATAAATTCAACAACTAATCTGTGATTCTAATCTAAAAATACATGTATAAAAGAGGAGCCTCTATCGCTACGGTTGGGCCCTAATCCAAGAGCTTCATCCCTCTGAGTCAACTCAGTGCTGGATCCAAGAAACCCTTTTCATTATCATCAAAATGTAAAAAATAGCGTGAGAATAAGAGTCACAATATCTTAGCTCGAAATTGCCTCTTGCCTACAACAAAAAGTCGAATCCTAATGAGTCCCTTAGCCTTCTTATTTCTACAAACTGAGGCTACCAACAAATTCCTAAAAATTAGGGAGACTTGGCTCCCAAACTTGAGAATGACTTGGCTTCACTGTCATTGGCTTAGCTGCCAATGAACTCGATTGGATTGGCTACTTGTAACTCTGAGCTGATGAGATCTAGTGGAGGAATATTCGAGTGATTAAGGAGTTAAGGAGGGAGATGAAATCTCCTAAAATCCATCTTGGTGGTCTACTTCGAGTTCCTGCACTTAAATTAGCCCAAAATTGCTCCAAATCCTAAAATTAATGCACATTAGGCCACATGACATAACATCTCACCTTTACCCTTATCACTAAGCAAAATATAATAAAATATGTAAAGAAACGTGAGAAGTTTTATTTTAATAAGTTGGAGAGTGGCATTAAGGTCCATATAATTTACCTATTGATGAGCCTCATCAATATTCTCTCAGAGAAACTTTTATTTGTAGAGTTTTTGGTGGAGATTCTCTTCAGTGCATGAAAAATGTCTTTCAATGGATTGAGGTTTGAGTATTCATTGGGCACCTTGATTTTTTTCTTGGAAAGACAGGATGGAAGTTATCCTAGATGACAATGGTGTATGGGAATATACACAAATTGATATTCCAAAACCAACAACATCAGATGCATAAGCACTTGCTTAGTTGAAGAAGACATCGCAAAAGCTAGAGGGATTATTGTGGAGGGTGTTAGAAATCATGTGGTTTCGAACTTTCATGGAAAGGAGACTCATTTTGCAATGTGGAAAACTCTCACAGATCTATTCCAGAGCAACAATGATGTTAGGAAATTGGCATTGAGAGATAAACTTAGGAACATTTGAATGAAGAAAAATGAAACCATTCCACAATACCTATCCAAAATCACTTAGGTTTGAGATGAACTTGGAGGAGTAGGATAAAATGTGACATCATCTGAACTTGTGAGCTTAGCACTCATTGGTCTTCCGAAATCCTAGCATAACAATCAGGATTCAGTTAATGGAAGAGACAAGCTACCAAATTGGGAGAGACTTTGGGATGATTTGGTGTAGGAGGAGATCAAAAGAAATAGTAGATATGGTGTCACAATCGAAATTGAGGAGGAAGAAAAAAATTCTCTAGTTGGAAAAGGAAAGAAGGCCAAAGGTAAGGCATAATCCAGCTAGAACCATGGAAAGAAGAAATACACTAGTAAAATTAAATGCTTTCACTGCCATGAGTATGGACACTATGAAACCAAGTGTTTGCACATGAAATCTAGTAAGGAACCTGCAACAACAATAACAAGATATGCTCTTGCATCACAATTTGAGTTGTATTTCACCCATATTGCTTGCATGGAAAGAATAATGAGAGGGAGTGAGTGGTACCTAGATTTTGGTGCCTCATATCATATGACAAGAAGTAAGGAGTTCTTCAGCAACCTAGAGGAGGAATTACAATTACACATAAAGCTTGGAGATGATGGAAGGTATAGTACCAAAGGGATTGGCACTATCACCTTTAACAGGGAGCCCATCTCGCATCTTCACCTAAAGGATGTAATGTATGTGTCTAGTATGAAGAAGAATCTAGTTTTTTTTCAGTTGTACTTGAAGACTGTGGATATGATGTGTTGTTTAGTAAGGGGAAATCTTATCTGAAGCATGTTACTACAGGAAAAGTAAAACAAATAGGTCTTCGAGTTAAAAATATCTACAAGCTAGAGATAGATTTCACCATGCATACAACTATACCTCTATGAGTGAGGTGGGGTGATGAAGAGCCTTAGTCCTAGAGTTGCAAAGATTTGGGAAGGATCCATAAGAGAGCAGTAGTAGTTGCAATATACTCTTCTCATGGATAATTACCCCTTCTACAAGGGCCCATAATATTCAATAGAATAAGGATCAATGTGAGTTGATGCAAACAGATCTTGAGCAATAGTTGCAGGCTAGTAACAGTCAGAGACTCATGAGACAGTTGCATCTCAAAGACACATTTGATTCAATATTTTGGATGCTTCGTAGTTGCAATTGTTGCAGTAGAAACAACAGTGAGAGGGAGTTGTATTATAGTACATTCCTACAGGATCAGGATTGGGATTGTGTAGAACCCTTTTCTTGCTAAGAGGGAGTATTGGAATTGTATCAAGACAAGGCTTCATTTGGCTTGTGCCTTAGTCAAAAGGAGAAATTTTATTTTCCACATCAGCATGATGACTTGGATTATATTTAGCTAATATGACATGGCTTTATCTCCTAGTTAAATAAGTAAATTCAAGTTGTAGTCTAGAAGTAGAGTTGTGCATGGGTTGATTGCTAAAATTTAGCAATGTAGTGAAGTTATTGTTAGTTAAACTTAGTTATCTGAGCTCTAGCCATTAATAGAGTCAGTAGGAGTTCAATTGTGTAATTATAACAATTGTTAACTCATTGATATCTTAGTTAACTGATCAATTTACTAAAAATAGATCCAGTCATGCATGGAATTTAAATTTCCTAGTTGAGTGGAGGAAAAATGAATCAATGTGATTATTATTGTACCTTAGAGAGTGTATACAATTTTGTATGTAGTAGGTGAGACTCTTCTTTTGGGTATTGCACAATCAAATATGGACTTCTCTTATTCTTTTGGAGCCAATTTTCCTTAGGAATTGCGCAAGGAAATGGGAGAAGCCGGAGGTCAAGATTTGGCTAAATATTTTGCAGAGCAATCTTAGGAGGAGGAGATCAAAATTGGAATGCAGGGTGTGCTTCATGTGCGAACTAGTCATTGTAATTGGTTAATATGTTTTCTTATTTGATATAATACAAACAGAGGAGGGGTTTCTCCCAGTTGGGTTCCCCTGTAAAATCATCGTGTTCCTTGTGTTTTGATGGTTGCATGTTATGTATGTGTTTCTGTTGCATGCTTTATTTTCTGTAGAATAGTAGAAAAAGTTTGTGTCTCTTGATTTCAGTTCGATTTCATCAGCAATAACAAATTTCTTACAATTTCTACACTAGGAGTGAAAGCACACTTCACTTGTTTTGTTATGATTACATTAATTCCCACTTATTTGGCTCATCCTATCCATAGTCAAATCTATTATTGACTTGAAATCAATTTTAAACCACAAAAATCCAATTTTGGGCTAGCTAACTAAAACTAAGGGGGATTTTAATTTTTACTTACATGCACTAAGGAATGCTAACCTTGTGCATTTTTCCTCTCACAAGAGAGTGTCATTTATCTGCACTCAAGTGAAGTAATGTAATACAAGTATATTTGAAATGGTCTTTGAATCTCTTAGTGTAAAGAGTGGTGTTTTATTCTTTCCTATTTTTTTTCTTGCAATTGCTAGTGTAATTTTTTGTCACAATTAGATCTTGTGCTTGTGCTTAAAATCTTACATGGTATCAGAGCTTCTATGATATTATAGATTAAAAAATATAACATCCCCACTCCATCCTCCTCAACTTCCTCGATCATTGCTACATAAATCTATGATCTTGTCCATCTTGCTACTCTCTTCATGGTCAAGCAAATAAAATATACACCTTTCCGCTAGCCTTCCTTGCAATTGTGTACAAAACCCAAGCTTGTTGCTCACCAAGTATGACCAATCTATCCATTCATCCATGGCATGAGCATTGACTTAGTCCTCCTAACGAATTCTTTCCCAAGTATAACCTCCAAGTCATCCATAAGAAATACCATGAAGTTAACATGCCCCTTTCATTTTCCCGACTATAAGTGAATTGAGGAAGCAAGCCTCATGGCTTCGCTTCCTTCATAGTAGCTCCATTTTTGGTGACCCTAATTTCTAATTCTTTGCTTAAATTTGTCTACATAAAATTATGCAATACACTTGTGTTATACAGAAGATTACACCATTCTTTCATTTATAATCAAATTAAAGTAAGATAATCCATGAATATGATGACTTTATTCCCTATAAAGACACTAATCCACTATAAAATTTTACCTTTTAAACTCTACAAAATCACAAAAGATAAAAATTAAAAAATAAAATTATATAGCATCACATATAATTAATTTACATCAAAATATATATTAATTATTTATTATTATTATTATTATTATATATATTAAAACTTTTAAAATTTCCTTATTAATAATATATAAGTTTAATAATAACAATCACATTTTATTAAATTAATACAACCTTTTTTATCCACTCATATATAGATAATTTCCCAAAATTAAATAAACATTGATACAAACTTTTCATCATTCTTTTATATATATATAAAAATTTCTTTCAATCTCATCTTTTGCTTTGTGTGGATTAAACAAAGAACTCATACTTCCCCTTCAACCTTTAACTTTTTGCGAATCTAAGGAGGAATGGTCCATGGATTCATACTCTTGCTTTTTTGTGGGTGAAAAGAAATGACATGCTTTTGATGAAAGAAACTCAGGTCTACTTTTTTGTGTGCAAAAAGAAATGGTATGAATTTTTTGAAAAGGATTATAATTGTAAGTAGTATAATTGTATTAAAAATATAAAGATAAAGATATAATTTTAAAAATATATAAGGGGAGTGTTATTTTATATTATATTATTATTATCATAATTTAATTTTAAAATTATAGGTTAAAGCATTAAATTGGTGTAAAAAAAATTTTTTTTGTGGGGTAATTAGCATATAGGATTTTTTTGTTTGTGGGGCAAAAGACTCACCATATTATTATTATTATCATTATTTAATTTTAAGGACACCAAATTGATGTCTGAGACCCCTTGTTTGTGGGGCAGGGGGCCAAGCCAGACACAAATTGGTGTGTGAGACCCCCTTGACCCCCTTGTTTGTGAGGCAAGAGACCTACCATGCCAAACACCAATTGGTGTGTGAGACCCCCTTGACCCCCTTGTTTGTGAGCCAAGAGCCTTGCCATGCCAGGCACCAATTGGTGTGTGAGACCCCCTTGACCCCCTTGTTTGTGAGGCAAGGGGGCCAAGCCAGACACAAATTGGTGTGTGAGACCCCCTTAAGCCTCTTGTTTGTGAGCCAAGAGCCCTACCATGCTAGACACCAATTGGTGTGTGACACCCCCTTGACCCCCTTGTTTGTGAGGCAAGAGACGTGCCAGACACCAAATTTGTGTATGAGACCCCTTTGTTTGTGGGGCAAGTGACCCACCTCTATTGCTCACTAATTTGACTACTAAGTCTATAAAAGTATACATACTCTACCCCTTTTGGTTTTGAACCTATAACCTCTTAAGAAAAAATACATATTCTTAACTATTAATCCCATCTCAAATTATTATATATATAAATATATAATATAAATTAAATGATATTAATATAATTAACATTTTATACTACAACAAATTAATTAAAAAATATTGATTTTAATTTAATTAAATTTATTTAAAAAATAGTTAATATATTTCATTATTTTATTTTTACATTTTAAACCTTAAAAAAACCACTTTATCAAAATCACAAATTTCATTCAACATATTAAAAATGGAAATGTTATGTAAAATGTTTGTCACCTCAAAATAACGTAAAATCTTAACTTAAAAACTAGTAACAAATCTAAAATGATATATTCGATACATTTAGTTAAAATGTGTCTCAAACTATTAATATATCTAAAAACAAAATAGGAGTAGTCTAACAAGGAGAGGAATTGTCTGGATAGTCAAAAGTGGTCAGAATCAGGGCAAAAATATTTCAAAAAAAATTGTAGAATCAGTGTTTGAATCATGTTTTTGATTGTGGAAATGGATTCAGCACCATAAAAAACCTCTAGAAAACCTAAAATTTTGAAATTTAACAACTATAACTTGAATTTACAAAAATTCCAACTACATTTTCTCTAAATATGACCAAAATTTCTATAACTTTCCCAGCAATTCTTCGGCCTTATAGTATATTAATATATTAATATATTTGATTAAAATGTTTTGTTTTCATTATCGCTTTTTTTTTTTTAATTAGCCGTAAACTAAGTATCCACGGGGGAATTTTTTTTTTAATTAGCCGTAAACTAAGTATCCACGGGGGATTTGAACCGGTGACCTATCACAAGGAGTGCCTTAACAGCGCACCCATTCACCGTCAATCCAAAGCCCCGTAGGCTTAGCCGTGCTTGTTTTAGTAATATGTTGAAATTGATATTTTTAATAACCTAGTGCTTCTTTTAATAGTTTTATTTTGAAAATATTAAGAATTCTGATTTTTGGTAATAAATTATTTAGTAATAAAGAAAATTGCTAATCAAATTCCATTCTTAATTGCTAGTCAAATTTCATTCATTTCCTTCTTAATTGCTGGTCAAATTTAATTCCTTTCCATATGGAAGATACTTTGAAATTTTCTTTTTAATTAACAATAATATATAATCATCCACACAATTTTCTTTTTAATTAACAATAATATATAATCATCCACGCAATCTTGGATAGATAGAGTATTTTGTGAAAATATTCTTTAATATAAATCACTAGTTTAATTGGCGGCTCAAATCGGAGTGATATAATAGGTAAGAGCTAACCAGCCTGCCATAGGGCATTAAATGATTGGTTAGATGCATGCCCTTTTTCATTTATCTTGTTATGCGCACGGGTGTGTTATAAAGTTAAAAGGCATGCCGCTAACCAGTCATTTAATGCCCTATGGCAAGCTGGTTAGCTCTTGCCAATAGACCTGATGAAAAAAATATAGCTCTACCAAACTTAAAAAACAATAATATACCATCAATACCATAAAATAAAAAACCAGTAACATTTTTTTTATACCTGGGCACATATTTTAACAATTTTAATAAAAAAAAAATGATGATACTGACATTTTTGTAACAAATCACTTTGTAGCAAAGGATTTGGCCATCACCAAAAATCCACGCCTCCCTGCATAGAAGGGACACTGAAATTTCTTCATAATTGATAATAGTGGTCCATCAACATCACGAGGTAGAAGACGAAGTTGCAGAGACATATATATAATTGATTTACAGTCAAAGTCGTATTAATACGATGGAACCTCTACATGCCTCACTTTAACTTTATTTTCTAACCAATTACTTTATATGGTACTTTGCGTTTATGTTTTTTCTCTTTTTTTCTTGACTTTATCTCTGCTTACACAGAATCCTATGTAATCCATTATTTTATGGCTACTTTGCGTTTATGCTTTTTTTTTCCTCAAACTTTATCTGTGTATAGAGAGGATCCTATGTAATGCAAATAAGTGTTTCGCATCTCTGTGTCAATTCAATACCGGCAAAGGCGCGGGATGATTCACGCGATTTGCTTTGAATTTTATTTTAAGAACTCAGAATGCGACATTACGTGAAGATAAGTTGAATTTATCGCAGAAAGGAGAAATAAAAATTGAGTGATGATTGCTATGGCGTACAACAGGTGGACCATGCGGAGCAAGTGGCCCATTAATTTAATTTAAGTTGGTGGGTCAATTACATCCACTCAGTATGCACAATAATTCTCAACAACTAGAATAATAATAATTCTCAACAACCGCCTAGAAATTTCCATGGGATCATGCTCTGCACCTTCCTCCTTTTGTTGGCCTTCAGATTCGATGCGATACAGGCGGCCGATCAGCGTGCCATGATTACGCGACGTCATCCTGCAACCCCACAGAAGAAAAAAATGAAATTTTTGAATTTGCAGAAAATGTCGGTATCTGAAACTAATGTCAGCGTATTTGCTGTAAAATGTCGATGTCTGGACTTATGGGCTCCGTTTCTTGCAAGTCAATTGTCGGCATATTTCCTGTAAAATGTCGATGTCTGTGGGGCTTAACGATGGCTAATGGTCGTTCCAGCATTGAATACGTTGCAAACTGAAAGAGAAAGTAGAACTGGGCAAGCTGGTAAATCAATTACTTCATAAGGGAAGCATAGTGGGGTAGAGGGATAGAATTTGAAAGGCAAATAGCAAAGGTTTGATTGAATATGTTGCATACTGAAAGAGATTAGAATTTGGCAATGAATGATTTCATAAGAGAAGCATAGGGTTACAGGGATGAATTTGACAGGCAAATAACAAAGGTCTGATTGAATATGTTTCACATTGAAAAAGAAAGTAGAACTTGGCAAGTTGGTAAATGAATGTTGCAACAGGACATCATAGTGGGGTATAAGGATGGAATTTGATGGGCAAATTACCTGTTATGAAGTGATTTTGTTTTGAAATTCCAACCTTGGTGGGTATGTTTGATAAGAAAAGTAGATGTGACGTTATGTTAATCAGAATGAAAAAATTAAGAAATATCACAATAATAAAAAAATAAATAAGTCAAAGACATGCTTGAAGTTTCCTAAGGATTAGGTTGGTAACATGTTCATGAAGTTTCAAATCAATAATCATTATAGTGTTATTTTAAATTCATAGTTGTTAAATTATTAAAAATAACAAGTATTAAATTAAAAATGAATTAATACAAATATATTAATTTTAATTTTTTAATAATAATTAGAATTAAGTTTTAACTATTTATTAAATTATAAATATTAAAATATAGTATTTACTGTTTTCCTCCGCAAGTAAATGTAAATGTTGTTAGGAATTACTCTGGAACCTTGTGTGTACCTGTTGACGCAAGCAGCCGCCAACTTTTCCGGGGAACACTTAACACTCTTCAAGCAAAAGACATTCACTGAGGTGTGAAGTGCTTCACCCCCATGTGTACTCTTCAAACCATAATACAAGATTCAAAACATCAATAACAAAAATTTTTAAATTTTAATTAATGTTTAATATTTACCTTTTTAATTACATTTTTAAAGAATTAAAAAATTTAAAATTATATAATTGATCAAATTCTATATTAATATAAATTTATCATCTATCATCATTTCACTGTCAAATTATTTTAAGAATACTCAAATCATTAAATAAATCAATGAAAAAATAAAAATACAAAGTTTGAATATTAATTCGCAATAAAACTTAATTTAATTTTGTTTTAATTATCTATCTATATATATACTTCACAAAATATCCTATGCCAAACAAATCTAATACCAAAAGAGACCTATAATTACATAATTATATGATTTTAGTCTAATAATGATATTTCAATACTTCATAATTTTGATAAGAATACCAATTATCAGTATAGAAGACAACCTTACAATACTTGAAATGAGTAAAGTATTTCAGTTTTTTAATTATTATAATTTATTATTAATAATAATTTAATGTTAAATTTATAATTAATTTAGCTTTTAAATTTGCATATGATCTTTTTGTGGAGGGGAAGGGGTTTTCTCTATATAAAGATTTGACTATTAAATTTTTTCTTAATACTAAAAAGTTAAGTTTTTTAGGTTAAATTGTTGTGAGAGTTTAGTTTTGAAATCATTAGTATTTTGAGATAGTGGTAAAATGTGTGATTGTGGTAAAAAAAGATTATATTAGTAATTGATCTATGTATATATAATTGGATGAAAACCCACTTCATATCTTATATAGGTAGTCCAAAATAGGGTTGATAATTCAAGTATTTGAAAACACACCTTATGCTCTTATTCGCTGGAGTTCAATTCCAAAAAACATCTTTAAAAAACTATTATAATAAAACTGAAAAACTAAATGCCCCATCCACATAACTCCATTCACTAAAGTTCAATTCTAAAAAATATCTTGGAATAACTATTATAATGAAGCTAAAAAACCAAGTGCCCCACCCACATAACTCCATCCACTAAAGTTCAATTCCAAGAAACATCTTGAAATAACTATAGAAATAACTATTATAATAAAGCTAAAAAACCAATTCCAACAAACATCTTGAAATAACTCTTATAATGAAGCTGAAAACCCAAGTTCCCCACCCACATAACCTCTCAACTTTTGCTAAATTATAAACGCAGAAATTGTAAATACATATGCAAGTGGAAGTAGAGTTTATGAGGATGTATCATTGTTGAATTAAGGCTTCTGTGATTCATATCAAGTTTTATGAGAAATTTTTTTCGGTGTAAATCACATAATGATACATTTGTCGACTGTTTCGAACCAACCAGTGTGGTTCATCCTCAGGACAAGTTGAACCACACAAGTTGAACCACACTAGTTGGTTCGAAACAGTCGACAAATGTATCATTATGTGATTTACACCGAAAAAAATTTCTCATATCAAATTTCAAACAAATCAAGCTTTGACAACGATATTATGTACCAGTTATTGCAGCAAGATCTATGGACAGTAGGTTGAATAAATTGCAGCACTAATGTATTAAAACCATCGATGTTGCACAATCCAGGAATGATTAGGCCCGTTACAGGATTGTGTGCATGGAAGGTTTTAACACATTGAATAGGGCTTTACAGGTGCTGCAATCACCTTTCTGGCTGTTCCTGAAAACCTGTCTTAAAAAGGAGAGGAGAACAACGAGGATCTAATATATTTATTAGGGTTTTACAGGTGCCGTCATTACCTTTATGGTCCTGCTTGAAAACCTGTCTCAGAAAGGAGAGGAAAACAACAATGAGTGCAACTCCAGCAAGAAGCCCTATGATAATCGCCACAGTTTTTCCAGCATCGTCGCCATTATCACTGCTCGAATGATCGTTACCGTTACCTGCAAGAAGAGTCAACTAATAAAATTACGCTGCAAATAAGCAAATGGAATGTTCAGAATTTACATTTACACATGTGGAGAGACATCTATTCTACTGCCACTGCCAAGTATGATGTGTAGATTTTTATCTGTCATTCAAATTATTATTTTGCTCATTTCAATTAAAATAAAAATTAAAATAATTATATTTTAAAATATATTAAATAATAAATTAAAAAAAAATTATGTTTAAAAAAATTACGATCTCTAATTATTAAATTAATATTTAAAATAAATCTATATTAATATTCATTACTTTTTCCACTAAATAAAAAAACTTCCTAAATATATTTGATTGTTGACGCCATACAAATAATACAAAATTTTAAAAAATGCAAATTCATTTTTATATTAAAAAATAAAACTACAAGTTCAATAAATAAAATTATTATTAAATTTTACCCAAAGTGCAAAAATATCAACCAAAAAAAAGATATACTACCCCTGTAACATAGCCTTGTCATCCAAAGATAGGATCTAACAAGAAGCTAAGAAGACAATTATCCATATTTCGGGCTCTGTGGTACAGCCGGAGACATCCAGATCCAAACAAAATTATAAAATTTCCAAATATAGATTGATATTTATTCTCTGGTTTGTCTTTACAGTTCTTCCAAAATTTTGTATTTTTTAATAATCTATTTAATTTCTATGTTGCTGTACGGGTAGTTGTGATGCATATTATAATTCCACTATCACAAAATATTA